>DWPV01000082.1:0-44704 GCA_018251915.1 Urbanus proteus proteus
GGGGTTGGTTTGGTTTGGTTGGGTTTGGTTGGGTTGGGTTTGGTTTGGTTTGGTTTGGTTTGGTTGGGTTTGGTTAGGTTTGGTTTTTTTTTTTTTTTTTTTTTTTTTTTCTTGAAACGCATTGATTCTCTTGGCGTATATCTTTCAAATTATAGTACTATTTTGTTTCATGTATTCGTTCGAATTTTTTATATTTTGTTTTTAACATTTGGTGTAACGAACGTCGCAGGACCGCGATAGGATACGTTCCTGCGACGCTCGTTTCCCGAGACATTATAATAAAAGAGGAAAAGGAAAAGGAAAACAGGGAATAAATAATTATGTGGGTGTATATATATAAAAGTGGGTGTATATAATAAATATGAAATGACGAAGTCTGTATGCCACGATCGCGTGTGCCACTCACGCGACCCGACCCGTACATTCCCAAAACTATTTTGCGAACTAATAAAAATTTTATTTATTAGTTCGCAAAGTATAAATACGTAGATATTGTATAAATGTAGATATATATAGTAAAGAAGAAGAAGTGAGTTCAAAAAGAAGAAAACATATGTATTAATGTGTGTGTATGTGTATGTGTTTATATTTGTGTATCCAGTCGCTCGGGGTTAACGCCATAGTCAACGCGATTTTCCATGCGTTTGTGAGATTAGGTTAGGTTATATTAGAACATGAAGATTTCAATTGATTTAGATATGTTGCTACGTGTATGGTTCAGTGATTTCATTGTTGCTTGTTGGTAACTTCCATGCATTGTAAATGCCTGTTTTATTAACATATGACAATTAAAGTGAATAGAATTGACTCTACGTGAATGACTACACCATCAAACATAAATTAGAATTTGAATGAATATAAATTGATCGACTTCTCCAATTTTCATTTTAACTTGATTCGAAAAAGTGATTGGTTGGCAGTTGTCGATAAAAACTATTTCAACGAGGCATAAAATTAGCATAAATAATATACGTTTTCTTGAATAAATAAGACGTAGGTATAATACATAATTACTTATAACATAAGTACTATCGGTTGCATAAGAACGTATGCTTGAACGTAAACGTATTGATTACGTAAACAGTAATTTAGGTGATTATACTATATAATGGATTATGATATCGGTGATAGTAAATAGAAAACTGCAATATTTTAACGCACGTAATACCTACTACCGTACGAACGACTACAACTGTATAGTAAACGAGAAACGATATACCTTTAAGATCCACTAACACGATACAATTACAATCCATCTCGATAAGTCTTCCGTGAAACGATCGCCTTCTGACTCCTGACCTCATTGGATGCCCTTAGATAACATACCAAAGGCAGCCACTTACGCATTCGTTACAGGCTGGTTACAAACTTTCCTCTCAGTTTCTATTTATCATGTTACGTTACAGATTGAGCTAATGAATCTGCTTATATGTGTATACTATCTCTTTGTAGTTAGGGGTGACCTATTTTTTATGTACTTATAATTATGATGGAAGCTGCGAACGACTAGTTCAACAATAAAACTACAGATCATACCGTGACGCGAATCTCTCAAAAAATTTAAACAGGTCATTAGACTAACGCTACAAAAAAGCTGATTATAAAATTAATTATTTAATAGACGATATAAACATGCCGCCAGAGATAGCTCCAGTTCCTCTTGCTCCATTAAAGTGAAGTTATTTATTAGGTAATTTGTTAATTATTTTTATGGATGTTTCTTTCGACATAATATATCCTTAACGAGGAAGCCGTTATAATTTTAAAATTTAAAAATAATAACTACTACAAAGAATATATTTCATTTACTTTCATTTAGAATGAAGGCAACCTGATATTATGTAAGGTAATAGTGGCGTCGTAAGACTACTTTCTGGTACAATGCGAAGACTCAAATCTTCCCGACGAATCTACGTTATTTCGCTTGCGTTTCTACATATTGCGGAATATAAAAGAGTAACAGCCAAATTCTTAAACATCCCGATTCACTTGCGAACAATGAAGAACAAATTTGTGTAACGGCTTGGTAAACTATGAGAATCTACCAAAACCATAGCATACATACAAATCTAATAAAAGTATGTTTATGTGTTCAATGTGAACGCGAAGGCGTGGGAGGTTCTATTAATCCTGATGCAAAGCGTTTATACGGCCGCGTCAGCTGAATAGCGCCCATTACAATTTATAACCTCACCATTGCTCACTAAACTACAATCCATAGTGTAGGCATAAAAGGGAAAAGTGTCATTATAATTCTTGATAGGCATTTATTAGTCGGAGGTAGAGAAACGTCGATACATCTATGTGTCTTGAATTTAATTTGGAAATTTTGTACTCTCCTTGATAACTTTGACATCGTTTCGAAATGTTTGACAAATTAAATCTTTAACAATATCATCGTCATCAATTCATTATTATCTCGCTGCACTGGGCTCTTGGTATTATGAGAAAGGTTTGCCCATAGACCACAACGCTCTCCTGGTACGGATTGATAGAGTTCAGTCACCTCTGAGATCTTTTTATAACAGCAGACCCAGGCATGTATATTTCCTCATGATGTTTTTTTTCGGTGTTTAAGCAAGCTATAATTAATTTCTGATACGCGAAAACAATCTCATAATTATGATTTTTAAATTATCACAATATCCAATAATCCACTTTCCACATGTGTATTTAGTAGCTGAACTAACGTCCCTTACGCCCTTTGCACGCCTGAATGTCATACGAATACATGTTCAAAGAGTAGAACGGAACCGGGCCGACCGACGCGCGCCGATCGTTGACCGCAAAGAATGCATCGCACGCGCATACCCGCTCAGCTGTTTCTATCCGTTTTGCCGTTCGCTTGATGCACACTTACGGGATTCACGGGATATTGGGGGCTTCTTTGTGTGGACCCTGACGGTAACTTATAGACTCAATCTAATAGGTAGTCTAATAGTGTAGAGCACTGATTATATCTAGTCTGCAATTTGCCTATTTGTTTTTATAGGAATGAAGAGATGCAAAATTAAATAAAAAATCAAAAACCTATTATTATATATCCAACAGGAAAACATCCCAAGAGTAGGAACATGAAACTTCAAACGAATCTGGCAGGAATACAATTCTTTCTAAACTGTCTCTTCATTATAACGTAATAGTGACTTTACATTCCATAGCTTCTATCTCTCGCTTTTTCCCCTTATTGCTCAGTTACGTGCATGTAACTCATAAGGAATGTCGAAGGCCACATTACTACTGATTCTGTGGACTTCACTTATAAACTTTTAGTCAATCTAACAAGAATACGTCCCACGCGCGTGCCTCCTCGCGTGTTCGGTTTTAGAGCCAATAGCCGATACTTACGGGATGTTAAAGGCTTTATTACTACTTATAGTATGACAATACACTTCGTAAATTAATACATGGTTATCTTGTTTGGATTCCAACATTTTCTTGTTATTTCACACATTTTTACATATTGGCAAACGACCATTATTGTTATTAATTTCATTGTACAGACAGAACAGATTGATGTTATTATCGGATTTAGTAATAAACTAAAAGTTGAAATTATTTATTTAAAATATATTTATTGCGTCACCTCTATCAACATAAACGTTGCAAAAGGGTTAATATAATGCCTAATGACATTCTATGCCAGTCAACCCTGGTTGGATGCGGAAAGTTTGTGGCAGCATAGCATACGGTAAGCAGTTAAACATATAGTTGCGTGCAATCCTTTTTCATTAGTAAATTTAATGGTAAGTATATATTATATGTAATTTATTTTCGATCCGTAAACTCGTGATCCTCGATTAATTATATGAATTTAAATTAAATAATATTATTCAATGGCTTATTGCGTAAAAATCGGTTGCGTTTGTGTCAGAAATTATGAATTCCTGACATTTCAACGTCTCTTCATTGAACCGTGAAACAGTCCATACATTTTTTGCCGGGCCCACTGGTTCAGAGTGAACGAAACGATTATGTCAATCAGTGAAGCGGGGATAATCGGACTTTATAGAACGTAGTCTTCGCCTTGAGGCGGTTTATTTTTGTGGTTCCCTCTGAAATGCTACTGTTATGACATTAAATATGATAGAACTAGGTTACATGATTCAATGTTCCATTCATTCCGTTCCTCGGTATTTATTTTATATTTCAGCGGTGAGATGAAAATGTCTGCGCATTTTCAGGTAGCGTATCCCCCTCGCCCTCCTTTGTCCCGAAGGATTGAGGCCCTTATCGTGGCCGGGGCGCTTTATGAGCTACAACAGAAACAGGGCGTTTATAAATGGAATCCGGCTTTACTACAGACCTCCGTCGATGTCTCTTGAAAAAGTTGGATCGAGAGTTCGTGTGTACGGTGGCAATGACAATTAAAACATGTCTGAATTGCAAAAGGAAACCCGTAAATACGTGTCGTTAATGCTTGTATTATAATAAAATATGACCTTTCAAGATATTTTTAAATTGATAATATTATAATACCCACCACAATTAAATGGTATATTTCTTTCATCGGAAGACATCATAGTTAACAATTTAATTACTGAATTGAATAACAGATTTCTAACTTTGATAGTTAGTATTTTCAACAAGGCTGACAAGGACAATAGTGTATTTAGTCCCTGAGGGTACAATTATTTATACATCTACGTAGAACTACTACAATGATTTCATAAGTTTCTTATATTCCAAGGACAATTTCTGTTATGTTCGATATTGATGAATGTTACTTCACAAGACCAATTCAAATAGTTTTATATGTTATTTACTTAGTTGTTATAAATAAGATGTTAGTGATGTATCCAAAAATTGTTTACGCAATGTAGGTAATGTAGGTATACAAGAAGGAAGTAAAAATCGTGACGTAACAATAGATGGAACCAGTTAGATCAGCGTTTTCCAAATGAATGACAATTAGTGATCCCACACCAGACCTCGAAAATAAACTAATTGTCATATACATTAGTTATTTACAATTATACACGTGCCTACCACTGACGTATTTTTTTTTGGTAAAAGTTTACTTTATCATTTTAGTGTATTACACTTTGTTGACATTGAAATGTGTTCCTTTTATTATTCCTACATGCATTAGGAGGGTTAAATTTTAAGTGAATCATAATGAGAAAACATTAAAATAACCGGATAATGCTATAATGAATTTGGGAAACGCTGTGTTAAATATTTTTTTATATTTGTTATTAAGGACCATAGGATTTTGATATTGAAACAAAATTACAGTATTATTTCATGTCTGAAAAAAAAACAGCCATTAATTAGTGATAGCGATAAGACCGCTTACAGTTAGGAATCTTGGACATTTCTAGATTATTTTACGATTTGTATCAGAATTTACTTCAGGGTGGTCCATCATAATTATTATCATCTGATTAGGTATACGTTGGATGAATTTATTTTTAAACCCATTATAAGTTTATTTTCAACATTTTTTTCAATAGAACTTACTGTCTGCGATTTGATGATTAAATTACTATTCTAGAAATTATACGCATTTGAGTAGTTACCTGGTTGTCTCTAAGAAAATAATTTAAGAAAAGAGTCTTGAGTGATGTTTGAGGATAAATTCTGTAGATTGGTCTGAGGATTCATATGGTTCGTTCAGTAATAGTTCTCGCAGTTCTACGATAGAATAGAATTTCAAGGCGACTAAAGAATTATGGCCAAGGCCACTACCTTCATGCTATAAAACGCAGGAACTGTCGTAACTAGTATAATAGTACTTGATTGTAATTACAATAACATATTGAATTTTCTCAATCAAGATATAATGTACATACCTGCGTCTAAACCTACCAACATGTTAAAAAAATCTTTTGATTAATTTATTTCATTTGATTTGAAAATTTTGGAGTTTTCACTTCCAATCAATTGATTCTTACAACTGTCTATAAGAAACTCACAGTAGCCTGATTTAAAAGAGTATAAAATATTTGTTTGTTTTGATAAAGAAGCCATCAGCTTTGGAAGCTCATTGAATATGGATGGCCTGTACGTCGAATAGACTTAAGGTCTAAGCAAGGTCAGGAGGATACTTTAGTTCGATGTTTCCTTGTTTATTGAGTTATAAGGACAGACAAGTGAATCTTACTATTATTTTGTCCTATTTTAACTTAGAACATTTAACGGTTTCTCTTCGATTTTTCGTTGCAATTTTAAAAGAATGTCATAAAGATACCTTATATTTGTTGAGCTAATAGAATAATTATACCTACCTCAAATACCACATTGACAGTATACTGACCAGGTTACTTTATAATATGTACTGTAATACTGGATCAACCGCTATTACACTATCAGTATTGTATCGACACTCAGAGTTCAATTAATAAATGCAATAAGTATGTTAATATCATTGTTAACATGTAAATGGCGTTGTATAGCATAGGTCTAGTATTTTTTATCGCAGTGTCCGTAGCTTTATAATAGGTGACTGTATTTCAATGCAATTATGAAAGTAATTAAATTAGCATATATATATTACCATTATGACAGGTACTTATAAAATTACATGTATCTACACATAAAATAGACATTCCATCGGTAGCAGGTTTTTACTTAAAATGTGGTTTTACAAGGCCTCAGGGTCGAAATAAATTGAGCGCTGCCCACTCGATAAATTGCTGTAATATTTCATACGAACCATCCATTCTTTGACTAGATGCGTAGATCGGGAGAGTTCGACCGGTCTTTGCAATTCTAATTAACAACATTGTTTATAGGTACGGCTGGTGTAATACTGACCGGTTAACGATTGTCCATAAGTCATCGTTGGCGCTTATTATGCGTGATGAAACTATCACACTTCGTGAAAGGTCAAATTGCACTATTTGTGTTATTGTGTTAGTTTTAGAAAACGCTTATAAAGTCTATTGTTACAGACATTAAAATGGCATTTGAAATCCACTTGCGATAGCCCTATTTGAAATCAATCAGAAATACTTTGTTACCGCCGAGAACTATGTTGGACCTTGGAAGGACACGTGTAAGGTTGTTTTTGATGACAAGTTTTAAACGTAGCTTACCTTTAAAAACTTCATTCCCTTACTTGAACACCATAGAATTTTGTTGTTGTTCTTGTACATCTCGCATTGGAACGTACGACATACTCCAGGTGTAATTTCCAATAATTGACAAAAAAGGAAAACGTCAATATCCCATAATTGAAAAAGTAAAAGTTAGAAGCGCAGGTAATATACGTAACAATTTAAGAGTCTGTTATACTTAGTAGTTGCAATATTTTAAACACTTAACATAATGTATTTACATCAAATCTATCAAACAAGCCAGACATACTAAAACGAATACAATGATACGTAAATAATCAAAGTTTTGATTAAAGCGACAACGGGTCGTGAATAGCAGAATGACTTGCTGTTATAACGTACTAGTCTACCTTTTAAAGTTTGCGAACAAAACAAGTAATAACTTGAGACAGTTTTGAAGTCCTCTATCGCGTTTCTAGTTTATTCACGAGCGAGGGTGTGGATGACGGGCGTCTACCTCTGTCTACACACACATATGTACAGACAGACATACACGCTTTCCTGTTTTCAAAAACGGCCTATCCACTGTCCTGCAGGGCTAGCGCTATTCAAGATTTTTTGCGCGATCCTCAGAATTTCTGGCCTTGATGATATTTTTATAAATATGTTAAGCATGACCTGTACCGTCCCAAATATCTCTTCAAGAGAATTTCGAAAGGCAAGAAATGTTTTTTATTCTCAGGAAATGAGTCAGGACTGAATCGTATAGCTAATCGTATAGCTGCATTAAGAGGAAAAACCTTCAACCTTAATTTTAACTTTATTTGTAAGAGTTTTAAAGGCGATAGCATCTCTTATAGCTTGTCTTTAAAGGCCTCACCACCACACCTATTTCTGTTTCATAGCAGCAGTATCCAGCGTGACTGTGTTCTGATTTGGGGTTGGTGACGGAGACATACAAGGCGTTTCATCTTAGCCCTTTCGGGTAGGAACGCAACTGTGGCCAATGTCAGATAAGACTAATCTAATCTGATGATGGACTGCGAACTCTTTGCTACTTCTTTATAATAAAAAAGAGTAAAAAATAACAGGCTTATATCAAATTGTAAGATATCGTGTAGTCTATTATGACATTTGGCAGATTGGAAAAAAGGCCTGGTTTGTAAGATAGTGAATGAGCTGCTTAAGTGAATACACAATCGCCGTCCTTAGCTTACCGGGAGCATTTAGCTTCAAAGAAGGAATCGAGACCTACAGTCGACTCTCATCCGTGTGTATCCATTATTTATTACCAATAATCCCAGTCACGTGCAAATCCCTAGAAGAGATTTCGATGTGTGCATTTGTTTAGTATGCAGGCTAAGTTACGTATCAGGCGGTCTCCGCTTGAGATTAGATTTTGAAGGGATATTGAGTAGAATATTTATTATCATTGGGACTATTATTTATATCCAAACTGATTTAAATAACTTATTTCAACGTATTTAATTACAAAATAGTGAACAGGAATGTTTGTACAGAAACTAAGTGAGGTGAACAAACATTTCTATAAGAAAATTGTCTCATTTTGTGAAAGGTCTGACTTTTTTATGATGTTGTGTCCTTTGGAATAGATAGATAGGCCAAATTTATGAACGCGGGAAAATCATAAAAATATTAATTTAATTTAGTTTACTCATAAATAACTGATAAGCAATAACGAGTATCACCTAGCATCTGCGAGGAGTTGCAAGCAAGCGTGGTAGTTGCATCGCGAAGTTTATTTTTGTTTGTACTCCCCGCGTAAGGTTGGTGAGACAAGCTACAATGTTTTGCAACGGATCGCGCGACAGGTCCGCGCTGTCTCCGCGTTCGTTGACCCACTGAACCCGACGGGGAACGCGGTGCATGCTTCTATCGACGCCATTCGAAAACATTGATGTCGTGAAGTTTTGGCGGGAAATGTTTTTAAGGCTAGAGAAAATTAAAAATACTAGGTTTTTTTTTGCTTTATTAAATTATCTCTAGATTTCTTGTAATAAAATTCTCTTGCTGTAAGTATTGTTATTTTATGCTCTCGCTAAGGTCCTTATAATGAAAGATGAAAAGCAATATCAAGAGTCATTTTTAAGTAAATCTTATAAAATGTTAAATACATCCTCAAAAATATTACAATTTGGTCATATTATATGTAATTAAGTTAAGTGCATGTTTACTTAAATGAAGAATAAATTATAAGCAATAGTTGGTGGATTCGTGACACACGATTCATTTAATTAATGTAAAACTTGTAACATGCACTTTAAAATTTATTCTATTTAAATTTCAATATTATAATTTATTTATCTGTTCCACGGCTAACAAGTAATCCTACGGTACATTGTAATTATCATGCTTCGTAATTAGGTAGGTACAAAGTTCAAGATATGACAGTAAAGATGTAAATAAAATCATATTTAGTTATTTATTATAAATATATTTTTATAAGGTAGCAATCGAGTATACAGTCCACCTGATATTAGGGTACTGCCACCCATGTACCTACATGTGTAAACAACTCCATACAGAGCAGGGGTTCTATGTGTGTAAACTAAAACTACACGCGCGTTGTCCCTGCTGAGGACCAAGCGATCACCTTATAATCCTTAATTATTATGTATTTAATAATTATATTTTAGATGAGATAGAGGTGCAGAAAATGGTTGCCGATTTCGGCAATTTGCTTCATTTTGGCAGAGTCACTGCCGTGACCTCTGATTTGGACCAGTTAATTTGAACCGGCTTGACAAGAAATACGGATACCTATGTACACATTGTACAGTACCTACTTATAAATAAAATTGAAGTTTGAAGTATGTTTTAAAATTTCGGTTATTTGCACATTTTCTTTGTATCGAAACATGTCTTTGTCAAATTGGCCAATCTGTTTCTTGTTCTGACATATCAGCAAATGACCGCTGAAAGGGAAATTGAGGAAACTTTTTATTCATAGTCTTATGACAGCGCAGGTGAGGTTGTGGGCGAAAGTTACTATATAACACGAGTACCTCTAAAACAAGGCATTAGGTAACATTTCACTGTCCCAAATAGTTGATTATGTATCAGCTGCCGCAGTCCCCCGAGATTTACTTTCCACTTTCTCTATTTAATTGTGATCGATTCTGTGTCTAAATAGGTACTTCGCAGTATTAATACAATGGAGCTTAATGTAGATAAAGGCGAGTAAAAAAGGCAAACAAATTACAATTACTCTTACAAAACTTGTTTTGTAGCTTGACTTGTTTCTTTGTTGTTTTTTACAGTAACTACAATGCTACGATCGGTTTTAATGCTTATAAATGTGCTCATTCGCAAAAACAACATAAAGTTTTGTTATGGAAACCAAGGCATTTTAATTGAAGATCTGTGTGTATAACATATATGTTATGCTATTAATATAGTTAATTAGTAAGTACTAATTAAGTATTTGTGGATATAGCATCGAATACAATAGCCATGAAGCTCCGTAACTTACCTTTAGATATTTTAATTAAATACCTTATCGATTGAGAAACTTGTTTTTCGGCGACAGGTAGATACGTTTTTTTTAGATAAACGCTAATTTTCAATCATATGACTGCCCCAAACTAATTATAAAACAATCCACTACCAAAAAAAATATTTTCATTTCAACACCTACCTATTATCGAGTGCACTTATTTACATGAGTATTTACTTTAAATATAACATGACATCTACTGCGGTTAACATATGTATACATATATGTAGATAACACACTAGGCGAATGATCGTTTTGTATCTTACCTTGTGGGTTAATTGTGTCACGTACTTGTGTATTACACCCACACGTACCGACTACTTATACTGTTTACATATAAAAACGTGTAAGAAAAACTGAGTAGTGGAAATAAAACTATGTTGATTTGTATTTGTTTTTTGTTGATATTGTATAGGTATCTACTCCATACGTAAATGTCATGGTTTCAGAAAACTTCATTTGTTATTTCACCCCGTGATAGAAAAGGCCATAGGTAATGATGTTAACATGCACGATTACAACCTAAATAGCTCACATAATCATCTGGCTAGTATAGTTAAGGGAGGGACTAGAATTAGGCAATCGTCTGAACAATTTCGAATCAGTGGTCAAGGAGCATCCGTTTGCGAATTGCATGTATTACGCGTACGGTGTGATAAATATGCAAATTGATAAAATCTTTAACAATCAAGCAACAGTGAACTTATAAAGATTTATAGTAAAATGCAGTTATTGTGAAACCATGGACATTAAGATTTTATGCGTAGGATTACAAATACACTTTACTGAATGCAAAGATGTAGATAATATCTTATGGATTTGCCAACAATTTGTTTATGGTGTCTTGTGTATTGTGCAAATTAAACGCGATCAGTAATTCCCTTCAAATGCCCAAAGCGATTCTTCCGAACAATACAAGGCGTTACAATTACGTGCAGTTACGAGAAAGTATTGCAGGCGTAAGTTAAATTATGTTGTCTGGCAAAGCAACGGCTATAATCTTTCGCGTTTGGCCTAGTTTCACAACCTTGAATAAGTACCTACTGTTTCTATTAATAGAACGAGTTTCCCGCGCACCGGTGTGAAGTGTACTGGACTGAATAAATATCTGCTAGAAAAACTGTGCAGCATTCAAATCATTTTCAACGACCCCCCGATAAGCAACTTGTGTATTAATAAAATTAAAACCTGAAAATACGACTGTTGATTGTACCAACAGTAATTATAATGGTATTTCCATTCCACTTGTTCTGTCAATACCTACATCAAATTTATGTCATAACTATCTGATCCCCGCGGTTTCACCTGCGTTAAAGACGTAAAAAGGCGTACATATTTAAACGTAAGTGATATCCCGCGACGTCCGCATGCCTTAGACCTTCAGCTATGTTCCAGTGAGAGTCCCGTCAAAATCGGTCCATCCGTTTAGAAGATTACCTCAGCCAAACAGACAGACAACAAAATGCATTTTTGTTATAGGTATCGTGTATAATTTCATAGGCATTGAGTAAAATGTTGCTTTTTGAAATCACAAACAAACACTTCATTTTTATTTATTTGTATAGACAATGCTAAACAACCGCGTCCTAATAGTCGGATACGATAAAGGTCATCTTCATTCTTCCTCCGTTCCTACACGACTATAGTTTTTATTCATATAGTTTCATTCATTGTCCATTTTACTCATTGTGAGTTGTTGGTCACATACGTATTTTGTAATGGTAATTCAGTAGTCAGAATATTGCTTTTCGCATAATACATTATGTATTTACATTTACTGTTAAATGGTAAGTTGAAAAAGCCAAGTTTAAGAACCAATAAAAATTGTCGTAATAACTTTATGTTCTTGACAGATATGACATATTTTTTAAACAATCGCCGAATATAGAGTGACTTGAGAGACATATACTTTAATATAAAGTATATTATATCTCTCCAAATATTCGTGTATTCGGTGAGATACACTTAATACAATAACTAAACAAAATAACACAATAATCAATGATCAAAGTACATAAGTATCCTATAGTACGAAAAACACCTATTCTCTGCTGCATCTACATTTAGTAAGCATTTATTATAAGCCTTGCATCGTGTTTGTTTACTCGTTTGACTTCCATGGACGGTTCATGTTCGCTATTTTGGAACGGTACCAATGCGATGTCTGGTCGGTGGGATATAGGTAGGATAAGCATTATCACGAATTAGTCTCAAATACGCTCCGTTCTAAACTGCTATTTATCTGTAGGGTTACTATGTAATTGAGCTTATTCAAAGTTGAATTAGATTACTGAAATCGCAAAAAGATCAACGTTTTGTTGCTCGTCATCTTTTTTAAACTTTTATAAAATAAAAGAAACATAGTTTACATTTTTTTGTTACTTGTTTATCTTGGATACGGTTGTCTTTATTTTGTCAGAACTTTCACAGATTGACGGAGAATTTGACCGACGGTGTTTTACTTTCGATTAGGCCCAAAATATCTATACTTTGATAGAAAAGTTTTAGCGTAACAGGGACGTTCAAGATTTCAAAAGAAATCACATTAAGTCGTGTGTTAGGTAGCGGGGTTTTTACTTTTTAGAGTGAATTGCACTATCACTCGCCCAGCTATCAGTTAATTCCGACGGTCATAAATTGCAAATGAGTAGAATACAATGGGTAATTCAATAAGCGTCAGGCAGGTCTTGAAGAAAACGGATATTCACGGAAATAACGTCAGTATCACCTTTGGTGACATTGAAACATTTTTCCCTTATATTCCCATATTCCATAAATTGTCGCTATTTCATTAAAATAATTTCTGCGAAAAAATAACAATCTCAGCGTCTAATAGACGCTTCACTGTGGACTTATGGTAGCTCTCATGAATCCAACGCTATTTTGGAACGAGACCAACTCGCTCTGTTCAATCGAGTGCTTGGAAGAATGTGCATTATCATTATTTAGATTTTCATAAGTACCTATTTCATGTAAAATCGACGATTATGTCATTGACAAGGTTAGGTTAGGTTCATTTTCGTCGCAACAATATAAATTACATTATTTAATCGCAATTCTGACTTCAAAGGAGGTAACACGATAAACATTGTATAAAATAGATATTACTATGTATTTGGTTCATGGTCCAACGAAGTGCTTGTGTTACAAGGTTATACGATTTTAAAGGGAAAACTTATTTTCCAGATCATTGACTAGCACCTACTTTTTAATTTAGGTAGGTATATCATTGGTTTAATTTATTTTCTGACTGTACTGTATTCCGATGTTTTATCGAAGAAGTAGGTAATTATTATTTTTAATGTGGATAGTCTCAAGACACCAACTGGACAGAAACATGCAATTTTAAATGATAGTTACTAATTTTGTTGTGTGAAAAAAAATCATTGATTTTTTTTGTTTTCTAACCTATTCTATGAGCAAAAGAGGTTATACATCTCTAAAGCATGAATCAGAACTAAAATAGAGTAAGTTATTTTTGGTTGTTGAAGGTGTTGACTAATATCTTAATCACTTCACTTACTCGTATCATTCAATCAGATAAAGTATATAAGTTCAATTAATAAAAAATAAAGACGTCTCTATTGAGGTTAAAACAGTGATATTGTGTATAAAAATAACGTTATTTATATTAGATGTTTAATATCGTTGCAGGAGTACACAAATCTGTATTTTGTAAACATACTGCATACTCACATGCTTGTGGCGTGAGCTAATACCCATGTAGGTATTACGTCTGCAGATACGATGACAAGGTCGTAGCCGGTAGGGCTTCGGGCAACTGGGACGATACGCTCAACACCTCTGGCTACGAACGTTTTGAATCCCTAAAATAGATACAAGGCTTTACATTATCATTTCTATAATTCATATTCTGTTTGATGTTTGACGGTTCGTGTGGTGGAGTCTCTATACATATATCGATCTACGCAAATGGTTCAGATGTCAGGGTTTGATCTCAAGCCAGGCGGATATTGATACTACAAATTTTAGGTTTTATTGTAAACTTGGGTGTTCGTTTACTCATCTTGGTGTTTTATGACATCCGCGACAGAGAGAATGCTGCTGTAGAAAACCTTACAAGACTTTCGTTTGTTTAAAATTTCATCTAATGGGACGACTCTTTTGTTCTTGTGGATATCGTAGAAGGCGAGTCAGAAGTTAAATCTCTGAGATATCCGAATTCATTACAATACCTCTTGCTTGGGGAGCTCCTGCATACATTACCCATGCAGTAGGTACGACATAGCTTCAGTGAAATTTTATAGTAGCCTATCTTCACCATAATGTATTGTTGTTAAAAATAGGTATTATAATATTTTTTTATTTTATTTTATGTATTTATTTTGACACCTTTATAATTAATTATTTTACATTTTCTTAATCATCATAATATTTCACTTGTTTTCTTTCACATTTGTGTACTAAAGTAGGCATGATTTATTAATACCTTACGTTTTTAACATAATGTTTGAAAGCAGTGATTGTAATTAGGCAGTTTTGTTTGTTTTGAACTGAAAAATCTATTTTCAATTAATTATTTTTTTAATAAAGCTAATATGGTTATTTGCGATTGGAAAACACTAAAATGAAACTGGTTCAATCGCCTTCAAGATAAGCAACTATAGGTAGACAAACAAAAAAAAAACAAAACTGGCTTATATATTTTGGTAGGTATTACTATTATGCAAAAAAGCGGATGAGCCTAAAATAACTTTGCAATCGCTGACAAGTACCTGCTTAGGTTATAAATTCGGTACGTTAATGTTGTATTGATTTTAAGGTTTCCCCTCGTCAATAAAAAAGGTGGAATGGCGTAAACTTAAGGAAAAGCCTTTGTTTCATCTATATTATTTTTTAATTAGTGGTAAATAACATTAATTAATGCCCAGATAAGGCCTAATCCACTGTCACTATATTTAACGTTAACTAAACCCTGAAAGAAAACTATTGTCCAGCTGTGGGACAATGAATAACTAATGACGTGTGGAATAATAAGGCAAAGTTTTAAGTAGATGTTCTCGCTTGTAACACAAAATCGCCTGCATACTGCAATGAGGTCATGTCAGTGGAACTGGGACGAACTAGGTCGCGTGTACTTTTAGGCTTTGATATTTCGATTGCTCTAAATAGGCTAAAAGACTTTCAAAAGATTGTCCGTATTCATTTACTACGCGCATTACGGTTAAGGGAAATGTTAGTACATTTGCAAATGCATTACAGTGGGACCTACATTCTTGTATGAAATGTATGTCACTGATTCGTAGACAATCGGAAGAAAGGTAGTAGAATTTTCTCATTCGCTTGCAATGGCAGTGCAACCACACTTAATTCTGCTTTATAACAGCTTTATTCAGCGATAATGTATTCTGATTTATCAGGTGTGTTAAGACACAACCTCCAGCTCCTTACACGAGGTTTTTCATTAATAAACGAGGTAACAACGCATCTGTAGCCGAAATTTTGTAGCACTGCCACCTTACTTAAACTTGATTACATATGCATTAGTCCATGAGCTGTTGTGACTACTTACTATCGGTCGGAATACATGCTCGTTTGCTGCTGGAATTTCTGAACTTGGCCACTATTGGGAACTTATTCTGAGAAGAAACATGTCAAACCTGGATTTCTCCACACAAAAAATCGGATATTTCAACGATTGTGGCAGGAAACATTTAGGTACTTTGTCAATAAGTAGGTATAGTTTATAACAATTATAACACCTAAAATATTTTTGATGCAGATGCAATGTTTTAAATCTGTCGAGAATGCAAGCGATCTCAACTTTGCTCGCCTTCAACTCGACCTTGTAACACAAATCTTCATACTGACTCATCGAAAAAATATATAAATATGATACTAAAGTTTATAAAACACGTAACTTATTTATACTTTAAAACACACAGGATACGTAGAAAACATAATTTGGAGAGAACTGTACGATGTACGATGTACTTCTTAATAATCCTTTAAAACTTTTTGAAAACATGTACAAAATCTTAATGTAATGTTGTCTTAATGAAGAAAAGATCTGTATTAAAGGAACTTTATTTGAAGTCGCACACAGTCGCTGGAAAATTATTTATTTGGTATAGATACTCAATATTATTTTCTTATTTTTACACGATTTTGACAATGTAATACAATTTGTTATTATTGAATAAACGTTTGTATTGATCGTTTTGGGAAATTATAAGTTTAAAATATGAAGATTATTTACAGGAACAGTAAAACCCGGGGTAGAGTTGGACTGCGGAAGCACCGCGGAGTAGGTTTTTTTTTTACCTTATAGCAGAAAAAGTAAATTAAATACTTCTCATATGATATATTGTAAATCTTGATTGTAGCAACGATTTCTAAACAAACTTGATTGCAATCTATCCTATTCTTAGGTGTAGTTTAGTGTACCTATACCTACCTATAAGAATTTATTTTGCGAGGAATGCTAATAATAAACATATGCAAATGCCTTTAAAAATAGATGAACTAGCTATTCAAACTATATTATACTTAACTAGCTAAATTAAGTAGGTATAGGTGGGTGAAGTGTACTTAAAAAAACTAAATACATGTATACATATTTAACTGAAGTGTCCAAAGACATTTATTGATTTGTTTACATTATCTGTCCATAGGCCACAGGGACCGGTAATAAATATCTTTTATATTTTTATGTTGCTATCCTGATACACATAGACAACATATAGATATACATACTGTATACCATAATATAAGCACGTGATGCACCTATATACCAGTATAGGTACAAACAGTAGAATATTATTTACCTACGTACTAACCACAGTATTGTCTTAAATCACGTAATAATATCGCCGCGGTACTGTAGTATGTGACATTGAAAACTTCATTACCTACCTGCGTACCTACCTAGTTCTTTCCGTCTAGAGGTCAACCGTGAGTACCAACTCGATACTCATTAATTGTTACGTGTCTCATCGTAACTAGCATGGTGCGGCCTTTTAATTGTTTACATTGTTATTTAGAAATTACGTTCATATGAACGTAAGTAGGTACCTATATATATAACTATATAGGTAACGCAAACACGTTTATTTAAACAATAACTATATGTAGTAAATATAAGTAACTACTTTCCCTTAACTACGACATTCGATCAGTCACGTATGCAGATACCAACTAATTCTTTAATAATCTATTTTGTATTTATTTCTATTTTGGTTGACAGTCTTTTTACCGTTTTTACAGTACGTACAATGTTACATTGTAGTGTATTGTATGTAACACCTACACGTAATAAGCGTAATATAATTAGTAACTCGTACCATTTTCTCATAGGTATATGAATTTCGTTAAAAATACAGAATATTGAATATTATCTTTGAAGTTCCATGGGCGTAAATAAGTAAAACAGAAGCATACGTAGGTACGTACCTCATTCACATACGGATAAATAGATAAGCAAAGCCTACATTTGTTTCGTAAAATTGGCAGGTTTCCATGCATATATATACGCAACGAAAATATACTCTCTTAAATCTTTACCTGCTCTGTATATTTAACATGATAATAGGTTTCCTACTTTGAATTGCCGCCCGCCAACATTTTCGTACATAAAAAGTGGATTTGTTATTATTGCTGTCCCGCTTCTGCATGGGTGCGTCTCTTTTGCACTTGCATATATCAAGAATAGAACTTGGTGGAATTGATATGGGCGGGGTCTTGCGGCAATATCACTGCACCGAGTACTTGTGACGCCATCTAGCGGTGAAAAGCTTGAAGCTTTTAGAGGAACAGTACACTTCAAGGTGACAGCGAATGCCTTACTACGTTAAAGACTACGTAGTAGTTCAACCATGTACCAATAGGTGGCGCTGTAACTAAAAATCCAATGTTTTAAATTTGAGATGGAGAAAATTATTAAAATAATTATTTTATTGTTTCAGGTTTTAGTGGAATACGATGGTGTGGACTGGCAACGTCGAGAGTGGGTGGCGGTTTATTCGCGTAGAACGTTTCGGGTGTTTTTAGTTGAAAGAACTTTGGTATGGGCACCGAAAAAAAATGAAAATGAAGAAATTAAATGGCCGGCATTGGTAAGTACTATGGTTTTTTAAATCAAAATAACTTTAAATTAATATTAGAAGTAATCTAGGTGGATACCAATAATTAGTAACTACTACCAAGGTACTTGCTTTTATTCGTAGCAAGGGGTGCTAGGATATGGCTTATATTAGTGTTATTACTTACACATAGATGGCGCTAGTATGCACAACTCAATGAAATCAATTAAATCTTATGCACTTCAAAACAGTTTATTGAATTTAAAATCTTATTGTTTTATTTACAATAATTGATTTTATTTAGTATTTTATTACCAGCACCTACTTTAAAATGATTCGAATAAAAATGAAAACAGTCGATATTCGTCGTCTTGATGTAAAGAATAGATATAATAAACAAATATATGTACATATCTAAAATCTATATAATAATTATTATAAAAACCTACAAACTTACAATATTACTACAAAATAAAATTTGAAGATAACCTTTTAACTTATCCAAATAAGACCAAATATTTACCTAAATCAAAATGTCTGTTAAAGCCTCTTCGTCTAAGTCTCCTTCATGGGGGTCAATAAACTCTTGAAATGAGGCAGGCGAGCTGCTCAATCAAAATAGAAGTATCTTATAAAACCTGCAAAAAGTAATTTCTAATCTAAACTACGAATAAAATGGAATCTGGGATAAGTGGTCTTTCGTTTGTTTTATTGCTAATTAATTAAGGTAATATAGGTGTTACATACAATAGATGAAACTATTGTGAATGACATCAAAACTAGATGTTTATGTAATTAGGTAGCTTATGATTTCAAAAAAGTTTGTTATAAATTATTTCGACTATTTATGTTGATATGTTCCTTTTCTCTCGTAGGATACAACTCGATACTCTTTCATTTTACATGCCATAATCTAAAGTGGGTTAACTGTGTTAACAAGAACGTAAAAATAATAAAACAGTTCTTCTTACGTAACCAGTGCAGTCTATAAAGATTGCGGCTTTGGTCACTGATAAATAAATTTAATGGCAATGTTATTTGCGACCTATGTATGTCTGCCTTATAACAGTAGTGTTCAGCTGCTGTATTCTGGAAGGGTGTGGTAAAGGGGACAGGACTGTGATCTTATTTGAGGTTGATTATAATTACAGGTGTAAATGAGCGGCAGTGGCCACTTACCATCAGCCAGACTACATGCTTGTTTGCTACTTTGAACATAAAAAAAACATTCTAAGTGATTCCTATTTACACATTACGAATAAGTTATTTGACTTTATAAGTGGAGTGTTGTAAATTGTATTTAGAGCGCTTGAATGTGATATATCGATGAAATTCAAATGCGGACGTCACGTGGCCCTGCGACCTCTGCGAGCTAGGGACACAGGCATACCTTGTTCTTATTGCAGTCACGTTAAGTTCATTATGCCCGAGGTCGTATGAATGAGCTTTTTATTTGTTGACGCCATTAAATATAGATAATGTTTTGTTAAATAAATTTAGAAGATAATCGTTAATTTTATCGATACCCTCCCCGATGCAGGTTTATGTTATGATAGGGTTATCTTATGAGCAGTTTTTGTAATCCTTGTTTGTGAAGCTGCAATCTGAGTAACTGGATACCTAGAATGGTTGCCTTAACGTTTATTTACTAGTACCTAGACTACCTAGTACCTAGAATGTGAAAAAGTGACTCTAATACTAATATAACCAGCTAATGTTATTTATTAGCAGTAGAACCTTTCTCGCAAATATTTTCATTGCTTTGCATATTGACTACAGAAATATCAAGGAGAAAACCCCCTCTTAGAATTACATATATGTTTCGTTTCTTATTTTGTGGAAAAAATATTTTACTGACACCTTTAGTCAAAACAATATTTTTAAACAGTTATTCAAGTATCATTTATTCAAGTGGTGACATTTATTTTGATATTTTTGGAGACACGACTACTAATTTTATTAAACAAATATAATGAATACGAATACGAGAAAAGAGCGCGCGTTCCAGCTATCTAGTTAAATCGACCGAGTTATACATCTCAGCAAAAAGTCTTCGTGTAAGGCTTAATATTAAGCTCACGACTAACCTACTTATGCAATAACAGTAATGTTTAACCGACTTCTAAAACGAAGAAGGTTCTGTAATATTATGTTCGTGTAGGTGTGGGATGTGTAATGAACTGCCCCTTGAGGTATTCCCGGAGTGCTATAACTTTTCTTAAAAAAAGGTGATAAAAGAGCTCTCATTCAAAGCCGGCGATGCATTGGCGACTCCTCTGGTATTGCAAATGTCCATAGGCGGCGTTGACTACTTTCCATCAGGTAGTCCGTCTGCCTTATCGTTAGGTATAAATATAAAAAAGGTAATTGTCCGCCTATATTATGTAATAAGTTGTCATAGTTCTTTTACTGTAAGAATATTAGGGTACTATCAATGTTTTCTTATATCGCTTGTAACGCTTTGACAATCCTTGAAGTACACTAGACTTTCTTGTGAACATGAGTGCCATGCAAACAAAGACCCACAAAAAATAAAGTAGACCTAAAACATACGTTTAAATATTTCACCATTAAGAGCCCTATCTTACCGAGGTTCGAACACAGTTCCTTCTACTTACCGGCCTGTGTGCCACTTATACACCTATAGGTACCTATTCTGTTTAATAAACATCAATTTTAATTGAGTACATATAACAAAACATACACCGTGTTATGTATCACACTGTCATCGGAGATGATTGCGATAATAAATTCCATTCTCGGCATCGCACAATACGAGGAAAATGCGTCATGTATCGTTTTGAAATTACAACTATGTACTGAATCATTTATGTGTTATCATCTAAGACACTAATACATACACTTGTAAGTATTAGGTATAACATTGAGTATTCAAGGTGACTTTTATGGGTGTTATTCAACTTACGTCGACTTCGAATACTGATGAAGGTGGTGGAACGTGCAATGAAATTGTTTTGTCACCCAACGACGCATGGTTCCTTCATAATTTATTTACGGAGCCATTGGTAGTGCTCTGGCACTCTACTGCATCCTGGTTCGATTCCCGGACGGGAATATAAATAAGCTTATCGGTTGTAGTCGTGAATAAATATTCATTTCAAACCATCCTTTGCGGTTTTTTAATCAGTGCTGCTATTTAATTAAGTAAGTAAGCATAAAGAACAAACTTACAACTTTTTCTACTAAATCATTTTTAATATTAACAAATGTAAGAAGTAAAAAGAAAAGTGTTACATGTCATTTCATAGACCTTAATTATTTTTCACATCATTCGCTTCATTACTTTGATGAAGTTTATATAGTCGTATCATATACAACGATACTCGTCGACGTCTATCACATTCAGTTCCTACAACTATTCATCGTGTCTAGTGGAGTATTAATCATCATTATTTAGGTAGTGCCAAAACATACATTTGTCTGGTAGGTATATGCTGCCAGATGGCAATTTATCCGCTCTCTACTCGCAATTGACTCGATTAATTAACTCCACTTTGCAGCTCTACCTTTTGAATTACTGCGTGTCAAATTTATCTTTCTGGCACTTCCTGGATAGTACATATAAATATATTCACATATAAAAGTATATTTTAACGAAATAAGCAACTCTTATATAAATAAAGCGACACATGTGCAAATAACCAACAATACAGGTCACAAAATGGAAGTCAAACGATTTAACATAAATTATATGGGCTCCTTTTAAAAATGTATGAAAGGCATACCATTATGTCCTTATGGAGGTCAGTTTCGTTTGATAAACACGCGCGGACCGGTCGAATGAGCCGTTTTGTACCAGCTGTGCGCTATTTTGCATTATTTACGATAGCACTGAAAAAGTTAATTTACATACGGGCGACTCGAAACTTGCTATGGTAAAATTTCCACTGTATATTCATGCGCTTTAAAATGTAAAAGTTAACGGTCGCATCGAACAATTAAATCCGAGGACGTGAATGTAATTTAAATTGTAAAAATACATTAATGTTCACATTAAATTTTATTGCAGTGTAAAATACTTTTTTGATAGATAAATTAAGTACGCGACCCAAGCCCAATGGAGAGGTCATACTTTGTTTGTCGTTTCAATAAGTGACTAACAGATGGCGCTACAAGTATCATTCGGATAAAAAGTAATGCATTAAACCAATGATACTATTATACAAACTTACTACCAAACTGATAATATGATTTGATTTCTGTTGAAAGACCTAGTATTATTTAGGTTTAATTACCGCTATATTCTAAAATAAATGTTGCTAAGTTTTGATATGGTAGATAGGAAGATAGGTTTTACATTTAGGTACCTACCATCAATTATTCGATTATTAATCGTGTTTTTGTCAGTACGATAAATTCTGCGAAGTTCAATTTTAATATCTTTTGTTTTCCACAGACATTCACACCGCTGTCTGCTGATGTGACGCTGCAGGCCGACGCCCAGCCCGTGGAGTTCATACACGACCGCCAACTCCAGTTCCTCGACTACGCTAACCTTCAACCTTACCAAGTAAGTCCCTACTTCTTATAATCTGAACAAAATGTTCATTCTGCCTTATAAGTGAGCCAGGAATTACACATGTTTGGCCACAGAACTATTGTATTTGATACATAAACATGTAAATTACTATATTTTACATCGTCTCACAAGGATAAGTAGAACACAAAATAATGTTAAAACATCCAACATCCTTAATATGACTTATTAATGTAACAACATAACCAATAAAACCAGATAATCAGTGCTCATAAAAATCCTATCAATTCAAAAGAATTGCATTCACGTGTACGTTAATTCTAAAGAACACAAGGAAAAATATAAGTCACCTTTGTTACTGACTGTAAATTAACTGCCTCTAGATAAAATCGTGATGTAACGGAAAATACCACGAACCTAAGACCTGTTATTATACTAATGTGGATATTACAATTTATTTGCATAAGCTTATGTATATTTATACTCGGCTATTTATTTACGAGACACATGGCGATTTCAGAATGCGCCTTGAATGATTCATATTTAAATGGCTAGATATTTCTATTCAATCAACCGGTGAGTCATTGCGAAATGTTTTATGTGATCGATTTTGTGTCAAGAATTCCTACCGAGGAAATGAAATACGGCGGCATTCTGTCGTTAAACCCTTTTTACTCTTTGCTTTTTCGATATAAACTTGCCAGGAAAGATGAAAGATATATCAGCATGTATTTTATTAGGCACTTAATTAAATAGGACGATGGTAGGTTCTGACGTATCTTATCCGATCCTCGTCGATAGGTACGAGTGGAGTATTTAAATTTTCAATCTAGATTTCAGTATGCATTCGTATAACTTACAGTAGAAGGACGCGGTAATGACATAGATTCAAACTACATTGCCGAGATTGAATAATGAATTATTCGCTGGATGTCCATTTTCTGATTTCGATTAGGTTGGTAGGTATAGAATTTGTAATATTGTTAATAGATGAATAATTTATTCTAGATAATTAACAATATCAGCTTATTAGGTGATGCATAGAAAATTCATGTGATATTTGTATAATTAAAATATCCGCAACCAACAATACATTTTGGTTGGTGATCTATGATCCTATATGTATAATTTCTTTTTATTGTCTCCATATATGTGTGTATTCGAACGTAAATAAAATTCGTTGTGCGACATCCCTTTAATTATATACGCCAGTGTTCTCGTACATTTATCATGCTTATCTGGGATCTGACCCTGTTAAACGTATATTTACAATGTTCAACGGTACATGTTATATGAGAGAGCAGTGTGTTATCATTTATTTTATGTGATAGGGCCAACGAGCGTGTTAAAGGTGGCAGACTCCCTTGTGATTCGACGGCATCTGTACCTATTTCTACCTTTTATATAGTAATTTTGTACACATAGATCATCTATCATTAAATGAATTGCATGCTCGTTCGCTTCTAGATTTTTTATATATGATCGAAGTAGCTAACGAGCATGCAGTCCACCTATATAAGATCAAGGTCCTACCTAAGGTTCACCACAGATGCGCTGGTACCCTTGAGGACTAAGTTGGAACGCCTCGGGTAAATATATATCCCTAACCACACCCTGCAGACCTGAACACAGCAGTACCTTAACACTGCCGTTATAAGGCAGAAATAGGTGTGGCGGTGGTGCCGCCGGAGTCGAACTACTCAGAGTTCTACCACCTTCTAGATGTTAATACATGTACAGGCTACGTTAACGTTTAGCATTTTCTATTAAATGTTAATGTGTGACATATTATTTTATCATGTCACAGATTTAATTAGTACATGTACTTGACTTATGTTTTATTCACAGTTTCATTTCAGTTTCCCAGTTTTATGGGAAAAAATATAGTGTAACAATTATAATAACGTTTTTTTTCCAGGCTTGAATTAAACTTTTCCACAAATATCTATTCATGTTTCATTGGATATATGAATTATAATATTCTGTGTATTCTGTGAAACTACGATAAATGGTTACGAGACTTGTGTCATTTATTATGTGTATTCGTGAACATTCTGAAAGCTGAATGTGTGCTGAATACGGCATGAAACTTTTGAAGTCTTGGGTGGTCTCTAGTCTATACAAATTACTGATGCATTATAACTAATACTTAGTTACCTACAATTGTACGTTTGTTTTTGTCGTACCTATCTTCTTTTCTATTCACTTTTTTGGAAACTCATACGAGCAATTATTTTTAATAGTAACCTATTATAATTAAGTGTAGTAATTAAAACTATATGTTACCGAGCGATGCCATGTGCTTTTTGACTATATATTCTTCAATCTTTTTAGTGAATTATATAGTAGATATCAGTAATTCAAAATCTCGAATTAATTATGGAGCTGGTATCTAACAAAAGTAATTTAATATGGCTTTTGATGAAGATAATTATATTTCGACAACGATTCAAAGAGATCGTATCTACGACGTACGGATTTGCGAAATAGCATTAAATATTTAATCAGACCTCTGTTTGAAATATGTAACCACGTCAGGAAGAGAATGTATAAGATGATTCGGAAGATAAAACGAGGGGAGGACGTGGAACGCGAAACGCATAACCGACCCAATTTTCCAGTGAGACTATACGAGTGTTTATCCAAAGTTGCGCGCCCGGGCGAACCGGGGAGATCAAGGACGGCGTCTGCCAAACAAGGGAGGGTTTCCCCGGGAGACGGGGGTTAGGGGGGAGTGGGGTGCTGGGAGCGGTATGTTTTGATGCTCGCCGCCCGCTTTATTGATTTTCCGCGCCCGTTTCACCCTCCTCCCCAACCTCCCCTTTATTATATACATATTCGGAGGCAGGTGGTGGCTATGGTACCGCCGAGTGTCGCGCTATTTTCGGTTAGCCCGGCCGCCTCGATCCTGGCAAAGCTATGATTGATTGCTCCCCGCCGCCCGTTGAATACACTTTGCCCGCTTCTCTTATTCGCTTTGTACATTCATCTCCAATTACATTGAAAATAGCTCACTTGCTTATTAATTGCACACCCAGTTAACTTGTTGTAGTTCGACTTGTAAAATAATAAGACTTCACTTTACGAACTTTTGTTAAGGATGATTTCGTTAATTATTCAAAGTACATTTATAAATACCTACTGTTGATATGGTTAAAATTTCATCTGTTAAACAAGATATAAGAAAACGTTATTTGTTGCATTTAAATGTACTACATTATTAATATTTTTTATACAATATTTCTCCTATCTCGTATCCTATCTCCTATCTTGATTGTGGGGAGAGACTTGAGTGCTGCAGTGGGTCAAAAATATATTAACTAAGATAATTCATATTAATGTAACTAAGTAGGTACCAAGTAAGAATTTCAGAGCGCATTAATTAACAATTTTATATGAACTCGCTTAGTTTTAAAAGTAAAATACTTGATCTTGATGTTAATGCAAAAAGTAGTTCCTGAAGTTATGTATCGTTAAAAAACTTAATTACCCAAGCGGCAATGAAAGTTATCGTGAGTTTCTGAACTAAGTCGTCAGCATGCACGCAAGCTGAGAAACTGTACCCGCAAAATTTAAACGAGTAAAGTTTGCTTTAGTTAGCTTGCTCCACTGTCCGGCTTACCCCACTCTCCTCGGGGAGGTTGGGGGAACATGACATTGATATAGGCGTGTGTTAGACGTATAAGACAATGTTCAATTACGTCCTCGTGTTATTATGTTATACCTACATTAATTTCTAATATTTGTACCTATCTATAAGTAATTGCGGAGCGATAACGTAAACGTTCAATTATTTAGTTTACTCGTAAGTATATTTACCGTTTGTAGTTACTATTAATAAGGACCTAAATTGATTAAACATTAAGACGCTATCATTATTCTTAGGGGACATCATTAATTAAGTGT
This sequence comes from Urbanus proteus proteus, assembly GCA_018251915.1. NCBI lineage: Eukaryota > Metazoa > Arthropoda > Insecta > Lepidoptera > Hesperiidae > Urbanus > Urbanus proteus. The sequence goes on from DWPV01000082.1 coordinate 26,965, forward strand.
ACCTACTGTAGTTGTTTTCTTTAGAAATCAAATTGTTTTTGTTGCTTCAATCTTGATGACAAACTTACTTAGCAACATTGTTTTGATTCTATTCAAAGCAATCTAAAGTCAGTTTGTGATTGGCAGTAAAAGTAAACACAAACAAGTAACGTAGAAGGGAGCATTTACGGGGACTCAAGATCAGGGAAGATCCAACTGGAGGCAACGGAGCTAGCTTAGCGTCGAGTTTGCTTTGTGATTTTAGCTAGACTGACGCCTCAAGGCTTATTGTTACAGGTTTATGGAGGCGTTATCATTACTTTATGTATTTGAAATTGTGTACAGAGCAATAACGTTTTGACCTTTTATGGGGAACTTTAACCTTTTAATATGGTGAAGAGCTCTTCTTCCAAGCAAGCGATTCATTGGCGATTCAGCTGCGTATATCTGTAAGCTTTGTGAGGTTAATAGTTCTTCCTTTTGTCTATAGTATTAGGTTTACTACCTAGAGAAATAGGTGTGGCAGTGGTTTTCGGTAAGCGTCGAAAACTTGTATTACCATTAAGCATATAATCACAATAGACGAAGAACAGTAACATATGAATTTCTGTTTGGAAAAGATTACTACTCGTTCCCTAGGCTTTATGTAAATTCTAAAAATAATCTTATTTTATTGCAAAACATTCCGTTTCAATAACAACATATTTATGGCATCAATAGGAAAACCGATGAAGCTTTTATTTATCAATATCGTATCGGGCAAAGATATGGTACGGTATCAGGTATTTTCCGGAGACTTGTGTTACCTCATGACGTGTTCGCTTTGTGATGTTACCGGCCCTCAAAGGGTTTGTGTGGGCGTATCATATTACGTTATGTATTCGAAGCTTTGTATATATATGTATGTAGTAGAAGTTGGAAGGTTAACAGTTAGAAGATCAAAGGTCATCAAAACTGATTTTATTTCGGAGAAATTAACGCTTTTCCGTTTTCCTTTTGCGTTTCGTGGAAGTTTTAGGCGTTCCGTAATGCCAGGTATAAGGTGCCAGGTACAAATTTTATTAAAAGAATCTTTAATTATATTTGAATATCATATCATTCTTATAGCATAATATGATAACATTCTTATGATATCAGTGTTTATATCATCTATTATCGTTTCTTTTGTCTATATTTTTATTTATCTTAAATAGTGACCGAAGGTCCTTTAATATTAAAAGTGAATTTATTTTCTAAACCGTTTAACACGACTATTAACTTGAAACAGTATAAACTATAATGTAATCTGAACGTTAAAAGCCCGTCTGAGGTTATTTCCTGACATAAACATTATGTCGAGTGACTGCGCGGATGAGTAGGGAGGTCAAATGTGAGAGACGTGAGCTATAGAGGCATGGCTCATTGTGCAATAGAATTTTAAATTTATCTCGGTATGCATTTGTTACCTCTATTGTTTTAAACAAAATATTATAGCCTCAATTGTCTAGGACCAGTTCAATAGATTGATGAAAATGAAATGAAAGGAATATGTGTTTAGATATTTGCGTTCAGAACAAAATTGAATGTAAAGAAAATTAATCGTATGTACGGTTAAAACAGAGAAATAGAAGTAAAAAATAATACATACACAGGTATGTACTAATTTCTACAGTTCCACATTAACAACCATACTATACCACATAAAGAACTTTTTTGTTTATACAAACTTCTATAGAATGAAAGGTTAAAAAGAAAATATTTTGACTAGATATTTGAATGTATAAAGACAGAGAAATATTTTTTATTCTATCTTCGGCTATAAAAATGGAGAACCAGACACCCTTGGGGCATATAATGCGAACAGTAAAGGTTAAGGGCATAGTAATGATAATATTATCTTGAGTTACTGAAAACAAAGGTTTGCTTTTATATTGTCGAATCATATAAAAATAAATAACAACCGTATTATTTAACGTACTCAACTCAACTTACCTATCTTCACAACGACATAAATTATAGTTGGTTTATTATCCACACATCGATTTTTAATTAATAACGATTAATTGACTAAAATGAAACATGTCTAAAATCAAGGGGTGAATTTCAACAGGCACTTTGTAAGAAGTATTCCTACTTCTGATTGTTGTATTTTTTTAAAGTATTGTTTCTTGTTTACCAATGATATAATAAATATCATTTTTTATAGCAGCCTATTTTATTACAGTCATATTTATATGGTTTTTCATTTTAAGTATAACGCTTCCAGTATGTTTTGTACCTATAGAATGGAGTACACAGTAGCCTAAGTCTTAGCTTCGTGTCAAAAATACCTAAAGTGATGTTCAGTAGCAAGCACAAAAGCCTAATTTACGCCACGTCTGCGTGTATATCTCCCAGACAGTTCATCTTACGTGATGGATGTTGTCCTGAGTGCATTGTCTCGGAGAGTAATATCGTTGTTTACGACTGCGTTTACCGTTCTCCATATTCTGTTACTTGTGAATATTTTGATGTGCTGAAATGTTTGGGGATTTATTTATAAACTTCGATAATTAAGAAGCAAACAAAGGAAGCAATACAAAGATTTAGGCGATAAAAAGCTATTTCTTTCGGAGTAGGACCTCTAAAAATATAGAACTGAATTAAATTTCACGGATTAAGATTTTGGAGGTAGGTAAACGTACTTGCGATCGACAAATACCAAAAGCTCTTAGCTAGAGTAATTTCGCTTACATTGTGAGACAGAGGCTGAAACACGGCAACTACAAACTAACGATGTTCCACAAACAGAGCATGCATGGAAATTCTCAAAGAGCACCTCTGCACACACACGGGAGCAAACTAAGCTTCAACTAGATTGGTGCTGAGCACTCTCTTAATGAGATATCTTTAAGGAAATTTAATATAAATGGAACGTCTTTGGCCTATTTCACTTCGTTGGATCTTAACTTAATTTAACTTGGGATGTTCTTGTGATTTATAAATTGTTCTATTATATCGTTTCATAACACAAATTGAATATCCCCTAAATGATGATCCAGATTTAGTATGTTATAGCTATGTCGCATTTAAGAAGGCGCGATTAAGAAGCATTAAGAAGCTAGGCGCGTGAGGGAATTGTGAAACGAACTTGTCAATATCAACCATAATATTATCCTGAGGTAAAATATACAGGAAATAATAACAGGGAACTAAATGTAAACATGTGGGCTTAAGTACAATTATGCAGCAGTGGCGAGTCACCGCGTGTACTTGCCAAAGAGCATTGTTTCAGGACCAGTTGCAAGGTCCCTGGGGCTCTCTGCTCTCGAAACATAAATTTCGCTGCGAGCTACTTACTGCGAGTTGAAGGAACTACTGAAATTGTATTTACATTGTGCAACACGTTAAATTATTTGGGAAGTGGGTGGAATTTAAATTTCTCTAGTTTAAATAAGAATTTGCTATACCTACTCGATATTAGAGAAATCTACATTGCTTTTAATTACGAACAATTTCTTTTTAATCCCTGACAACCATAGTACTTTAACAACTGTATAAGTTGAAAATATAATCTAATCCAAGTCATAAATTTATATGGCGATAAAGAATTCGTAAAGTACACAGAAAGGCGGTACCTAAGTACTTTATCAATAGTCATATCACGAGCTCGGAGCGGAGTCGGGAACGCCGCAGGAAATTGAATGAGAGGCGCGGGAGAGATGCGAATGTATGCCGGCGTAATAGCTTCCTTGTTGCATCGGCTGCCTAGGTGCGCTGTGCTCGTGTGACTATAGTACCAGCAAGTAGCAACGGACTGTGTATTATTTCAATCCTGAACGGACTTTGCTTTGTCCAAGGAGAGGAGATAATGGTTAGCACCGCACTTGGTACTATTGTATGCCGATTAAAGGAGTAGAGATGGTTGATATTATTCTCGATGATTATAGTAATTTCTTGCGAATTCCCTTTAGTGAATTTTATTTGTCATAATTTGGGAAAGGGTGAGTGAAAATTATAATATATACCTATTCCTATCTACTATGAATAGCAAAAGTTGTGAGGAAATTGGGTGTAATTTAATCATTTTTTATGGTTAAAAGTTAAAATAAATCGAAATAATATTGAGAAAAAGAGATATATTTATAGCAGACTATTTTTAGTTTATGAATAGGCATTAAATTTGTGTTGGCTGACTCATCGGAGAAATGAAGGCAAAGAATTTTAATGTTTGAAACATTTAAGCTTCTATTTTAGGTTTGCGCCAGTTGGAACTCTCTCAAACATTATATTAGGTCACGAAGGCTGCCTAGTTTATCTAGTTAGTTCTTGTCTGGGAAGATTATGTATTACGCTTAGTTGACTGGTAATTTTGCTTTCGTGTATAGAAGTTTAGTTAGAATAATGTTATGTTGATAGTTACCGTCGTTTTGCGGTTTGCATCTTATGTTGACATACTTTCCAAAGAAATAAAATCTTGTGTGTTGCATTTAACGTTGGCTTTATTACCTACCTACCTATTATGTTGGATATTTCACATTTAATCCTTATTAAAAAGGAAATTTATGAGCGAAATGTATATTTATTTGCGTCTTTTGTAAAGTAATAATTCTATCCTTGATAATACTGCTTCGCAACTAGATTGTAGCATCGTTAAGTCATAATCCGCTAACCGATAGTATGGAGCATCATTCCTCAGCACGAAGTCGCAGACGCATGCACCTCACGACCTCGTATTAATCACGACTCGTAATCTCACCAAATAGAGTAACCAGCAAAATAAACAGTAACGTCGGATCCACACGTTGGGTCCAATATTGGCCCCAATATCGCACACCCAATGTGTGGATCAAATTTTGGGGCGAGGGAAAGTAGTTTTGCGGGGCGTGTCAGTGTTATGAAAGAAATCTGCAGCAACGCTCGTGATCCCTTCATACATTGGTTTCAGTCCTGTTACTTTTGTTGCAACACGCAGTAGAATTATTAGATACTTATTATAAAACACAACCCGGCAGAAACAAAAAAACAGTCGACAGTATCAGATATAATCATCATTAGTCACATTATCTCTGGAGGGCAGACCTAGCATTATAGCCAACGTGAGTTTGCCTAACAAAATTAAAATTAAATTGAAACGAACCAGTGACCAACGTTGAAACCAATGTTGGGACCAATGTAGAGTCGGCTAAGAGCCTCGAGCGTTGCGTAACCGCTGAGTCACTGCGGCTGAGACTCGGCTCATCAGAGCGTGACTGTTACACAAATACAAGCGGAGCGATTACGATGTCGTAACTGGTAACCGTCGGATTACCCAGCGAAAATGGCTTGGCCGTGAAAAATTGTCTTTAAGGGCACCGCTACAATACCGTTTTTGTTTATGACTCTCACTCGTTATTAATGCGAGCTGTTCTGGATACTGAGGTTGATGAATAGACGCCCCGCGGGATATTTAATTAAATGTTACTTTAATCTATTATGCGGTGAATTATTCTCGGTAAAGTTTAGCTTTGTTGATAGTAAAATAAGTAAAGGTGGACAAAATTAAAAGAGATAGTTTCGTGATGTAACGATTATGGACGGTAATTTTTCAACTTTTTATTTATAAAACAACGGTAATTATAAAATGTTGATAGATACCGTAATAAATCATTTTATTTATATTTCCCTTGCGGAAAAGTAATCATGAATGTTATATTGCGTTACAAACTAACTAATGAAGTGACTTGGATCGTAAATGTCATCATGTATTGTATCAATGCGTGTATTATTAAGGAAGCTATATTAAATCAGGGAACAATTGTACGTATACTAATTTTCATCAATAGAAACTTTTCTGCTTCAAATTGCTCACCTTTGTGCAATTTTAACAACCGTTGAATGAAATTGCACATGCGTGAAAATATCTCTCCATAAAATCTTTCATGCAAGAGTCAGTAAGCATGGTCCAATAGGTACAGCGAGAGAACGGTCGGATATAGTATGTATGCACAACTGTTAAGGTGGATACATACTTGTTATACCCCACACCTTTCTATAGTCTCTGCAAATTATATGAAAATATTGAATAAAAAAACGCTTCACATTCTTGTTCCCTGTACTATAAACACAAGAGATTTAGGTTATATAAACTTTTTAAATTCGGAATATGTTCAGCCGTCAGAGCAATAATTGCCAAGTGGGTCGTAACTTCCAAATACGAATTTAAAAGTCGTTCCGATTGCACGTGATTTGTTGATCATACATCACTCAGGTGTTACAATTATGTTTCCGCCTTAAGAGTGACGAGCGGGGAGCTAGGGGGACCAGGGGGGCGGGTTCAACGCACCGGATACGTCTGTCGCGGAGCACACACGCACAGGTGCGAGCGTGTGTGTGGTGGTGCACTTAGGATTGCCAATAGTATTAATTCACGATAGTTAACGTAATGCGAAATTCTCTGCAGGTTAACATACTGTCGTTGAAACAAAGGGAATACGGCTGTAATTAATTATAACTAGGGTTATGTCATGATGTAACTACTACATTAAAATTATGATAGGGAAAAGGAAAGTACTAATACATTACGTATGTATACTAATTTTGGATTCAGCACAACATTAGTTATGACAGTTAGATAATGAAATTGAAAATTTAAAAAAAAGATGGGAAAGCAAAAGAGAAAAAGACACTGCAACCGTTGTACCATTGCCAATTTATTAATAGACTGAAAAAAATATGTATTTAGATTGTTTATATATGAGCATATAAAAATGAAACAAATGTTTTATTAATAAATAAAAAATAGTCAAAATAGAATTTTAAATAAAAGTATGAGAGTGACAACCCTAGTTTCACTGCCTGTAACATTGACATAAATACTACGCGCTGCATTCTATGCGCAACTCGAGTGCAAACGTGCCGTGTATCCATAAAAGTACTGTACGATTATGTTTACCTTCTCTATACAGCAAATTATACGCCCACGTTTTTATGGTGCTAGAATTCTCTTTAACTCGACTGCGGTCCCACTACTATGCCGTAGCAGTGCTTCCGTTGACGTGATTTGGTCTGATGTGTGTGCTATGGCAGATATATTAGTAGAGTTCCTATTTAGTCGATATGGGATGTAGTCGTTATAGTAACGTAGGGTGATGGTGATGGCATAGTATATGATACGAGAATTATTGTACTAGAGTTCGCATTCGTACAATGTAACAATCAGGTGGTTGATGCCTTTGGGGTTTGACTCCGGCAGAACAACAGGCAAATTTATTTCTGTGTGTTAAGAGCACCGCTGTATTCTGTTTTGGTTAGGGAGACATCCGACTTAGGGAGACTTATCCGAATGATTCCAAGTGTTCCAATTTAGTCCTCAGGAAAGAACGCCACGAGTAAATCGCAGGTGTCCATACGCGGGTATGGCCACTTGTGTACTCATTTATTATCGTAGGTATTATCGTTTTTCCTTATGCTTCTCTATATTGTAAATCTTATTATCTACACGCTTTAAACAATCAGGCATGTCGTTATATTGAACTGAGACCCGAATTTTGTGAGCAAGAGGATATTAGTAGCACTTACACCACCAAGCAATTACACGTCCTTATTATAATTTTAAAATGGGTCATGATATGTGTGCAATGCTGGAGGTCATAACCACCTGTCTATCTACACTTTAATAGCTCTATTTATGGCAACATTCTTGTTGATTTATTGCAATGTAGTGCAGTTGTAATTATCGTGCCTAAGTGCATGTAAGTAAGAGGGTATATAAATCTACGCCCGTATTAATCATGCAGTTATTTCACTTACGTATAATTTACACATGATTACATGCTATAGGGTTAGCTACTTTCATAATTTGTTTTCGTGTCGCGGCTGTCACTGTACTGGTCTGACACGTGCAGGGTTCCGGGTTTGGTCCCGGTCAGACGTTAATTTATGTGATGACATTAAATATCCGTTCTAATTCTTTGTCTTTATATGTGTTTATAATATTTCCGATTTAATAGTTACAGTGTCCTGTTTATAACCTCACAGATCCTTAAATATTTATAAGCCCTTGATTTCACTCGTAGCATTGTTTCAAGGTCTCCGGGCGTCCCTTAGGGCCAATTCACCCGTATTGCACAAATGTTCTCGAAGTTCTATTACCTACTGCACAAGTTCATTTAAATGGATTCAACATTAAATACAAAATGTAGGCTTGAACGTTTCTCTTGGGAACTAAACGACTGTTTCTCTTAAACCATAACAGATGGCGTTACATGTATGTATAAGTGACTATTGAGCACATAATAAATTGGATGGAAATACATGCTCGTAATTAATAAAACGTGAGGTCTAAATAACGTCATGTAGTGTGTCAAGTAGATACATGATCACGAGTACTAATGTTATTCTAATGGCGCAATATCGTTTTTCTAATAATTGTGCCTATTATAGTAATAGAGTCGATTGCAAGTTTGAAATGAGTTCAATATATTATGATAAAATATTGTTAGAACGATGTATAGATCAACTTAAGGCACATAACAGCAAGACCTACTTCTATGTAATAAAAATAGTTTTATGCGCTGCCGCTTTTTAGTACGAAGGGTAAGGTTAGGGCGATAGTCTTACACGAGGCATTACAACTTTGTACGTACTTAGGGATAGTAACGCACCTGTACCCGACTTCATGTAGGACTTCTATTTTATTCGGGGTAGGTTTGCCCTGAGGCGGCAGTGGGGTCTTACAAACAGATGGACTGCAAGCTCGTAAGCTACTTCTAAATCATAAACAGCGTTATATAAACTACTATTTATTTACAGGAATGGGACGCGAGGCTGGCCGGTTCCGAGGCAGGCGTTGACGCCGCGACGTTGTCGGCGTTGGCGGCTGAGGCGGCGGACTGGCGCACAACGCAGGATGGACAGCGTATCCTGACCACCACGCCGTCAGTGCTGGGTGGCTGTCGAGCTCAAGTGTACAGGGCGGCTGGAGCCACACAGTGGTACACTGCGGTCATCGTGGGCGTCAATGAACATACTGGAGTAAGTTAGCTTTAATGTAGTCAGGCTCAAGATGTTAGGTATCATCTACGGCGCTAAGTGTTATTCATGGCATTACAGAAAATTACCCTATGGAAAAGAAAAGAATATCTGATTAGTCACGCATATTTCACAATTTTTAATTTTTGAATTCTAAAAAATAATGCGTAAATAAATAGTATAACTAAATATGTTAGAAGGCTATTTTAATCTAATTTTATCTTAAATCATTATCGTATTAAAGTGTGATATAAGGCGGATTGGAGCCTTAACCACAATCCATATAGAGGATGAAATAGCATCTCTACATTTTACCACTTCCTTGTAAGGGCGGATAAACCTGATGCGTCGTGGCTTGTCGACCAAACATCCTCATAATAAATCTTTCATATATTCTAGTTTCACATCGTCCGCTTTTGTATGACTTTTACCACGCATTCGTAAAGGAAGTGGTCCCTGAGTAGATAGGATAATATTTAAGACATGCGAGGGTAACTGTACAGGCATTCTACGAAGCGGGAAGTTCTGGATGGAACCAGTTTGGAGTAGTGAACGCGGTGGCATCCAGCCCGGTTACAAAGTTCAATCTATAAGGGCATGTGTAACTCGTGCCACCTGTAAGGATAGGCCACTTGCTCCGCGGAAGAAGCAAGTTCACTCGCCCATGAATACGAGTCTATTCTTGAGATTCTGGTTTGAGCTCGGTTTGTCGTTGTTTGTTGAGTTTATTTACTCATTTCATACTTTCATAGCCAGAAATTGCATTGCTTATATAGTTTAACTTACTCTTTTAAAATGTACATGGAAGGTACACACCTAATTATCAAATAAACCGTAGAATATTGTTTTGGTCGTCTTTAAACGTTCTGTTCTGGCCTTCACTCAACATTATCGTATAGTAATCATAGTTAAGTCGTAATTGGTAAAAGTTGTTTTTGTTTACGAAATTCATGCTAACGAGACCTAAAAAGCTTAAATAGATTGAGTTTACGGGTGCTACAAATATTGACGCTACATTTACTGCTATAAGACCTTTAGAAAAACATAGCGTATTCTTGTCTGAAAATAGTATAACTTAGAGATTAGACAATATGAAGTACTTATTTTTTATGAATTAATTGGTACAAGTGTAAAAAATTGTTTTAGCTAATATGCCCCGTTGTTAACAACGTAGTAGGCTATTTATCTGGTTTTTTGTATTAAATTTATGTCGTTCTGTCTGGTCTATAAATATATCGTATTCAATACCAGTTTTACTACATATTTCGTTTTCATGCTTAACTATACCTATAGACCCGGTTTGTACCAAGTAGTTCACGAATAAAATATATCAATGTTTTTTATTTATTTTTATAATAAAGATAAACATTGTACCTTTTATGTTCTTGTGCTAATAAACGCCATTACGCGAACGTGCGCGAAGTTGTTAAGCGTATAATGATAATGTTAATTGCATATTAAGTGAATAGTTGTCTGTGTTTACCTGGCACAGATAAAGGTTTATTGCGTCATGGACAACCGGTTAATTCCAATTGGAATCCAAGGCAATATTGCTCATAAATATTATTTAGTTTTCGAGAACAAAACAAAGCCCGTTTTCAGTTGGATCGATGTAGCTTTCGCAGTGAACTAAATTCTAGACTCGGTCAAGGAGCCAAGTTAACTCTGACATACGAATATGAACTAAATAATACGAATATACGATATAAAAAAGTTGTAGGTATCAATTATAATTCTCCTGAATCCAATTATGTTGCGTTGCGATAATTATTTACCTGTTTGTAGGGAGCTCCTTTGAGCTGTGATGTATATTAATGTTAAACATCACATTGTATCAATTGATACTCCCCTTGGCGTCAGGTGGCGACGGCCCCCAGCCTCCCCCGGCGTTCACCCCTTCGCTAACTTCGCTAAACAAACTTTGTTGTTTTGCGTTATTGAAACACTTTATTGTTTTTCTTTCATCTCTCCTTTGAGGACGAGCTGTATTGAAGTTTCGTTTATGTATCGAAACTTGAAACAATTTCAGAAAATTATTGTAGGTATAAATATATTCCGTACGTTCAACGTTCTTCGCAAATGTATATATATTTATCAGACGTCTCGGCTAAATTATTGGCAAATGACGTAAAGCAGACTCCCGCTATCATTCAACAACTCATATTAAACTAGCTGCAATAAATTAACCGTCGGAATTTCACGATTACTCAACATTACTCGGGAAGCATTTACTTTACTATTTAGATATTCATATTTAACCGTTATAAATATCATGTAATAGATCTTTATAAGTAATTCGCGTCACCGTTACGGAGGTATGCACTGTTAATTAAACTGCTATTATGGTAATTAAGTGTTGTCTTTGTATAAAAGGTATAATCAAAATTATACTAAAGTTTTATTCAAGCTCTTTAGTAGTTAAATTCAACTCGTATTTTCTTACGTGTAACAAAGAGAGCAGTAATGATTTCAATTTCACATCAAACTCCTGCCTCGTTGTCTGAGTTACGAAGTACTTCAATCTATCTTGAACTTTGCCATGTAATTACAGTTAAAAAGTTGCGACGTTAAATAAATTTATACTGCGAATTAGTGAGTAGCGAAGTTGGTTCGTCCAACGTCAAAGTTTTTGAGTAACCCCCGTCTCCCTTCCCGTTTACCGAAGTAACTTTCTTCAAGTTCTCTTTGTTTCTCAAAGTTTGCGCCAAACTTCGCCTCTTGGCTCGACGACATGTTTATCGACAACTCTACTCCCAGAATATTGCCCGTCTATTTTGACCGATGCCTGTTGACCAAGGTTTACGGATTTTTAATATGACTTATACGTTTGTTTATGCCAAAAGGAACGCGATTGTATAATTATTTATGAGCTAGCGTAAGATATAAATAACCATATCTCTGATAAGATATGTATGTAAGATATGTAGGAGTACTATTAACAACTATGAATACTAATTTATACCATTATAGCGGCAGTAGTACGTATTATATTTTCAAGTATAAATCATGAAAACATCGGAAGTAATTAGAAGTTGTATCGTTTATGAATTTTAATAACTTCGAGACTTCCGCGAGAAGAATTCTTAAATAATAAGTTAATGTGCGGCTATGAAAGCCACATAAAACAGACTGCGGTATTTACGTTTTCTTGGAGTCGGCCGGCGTGAGAAAGTTTTAATAGGAATGGAGGATCTTGTTTACTTATAAACACCTACCGAACTTGTGTTTTTATACGCAGTAAATTGGCGATTCATCTACCGTTCAGTTTATAATTCTTAGAAGTATATTTTTGTTTAACAAAATACTTTTACGTAAAAATATACAATTAGTAATGTAGGATATTGTATCTATTATACTGTTTTAGGTATTAAACGTCAATGATTTCTCATAATGTAAATACCTAGACAGAATATGCGTCGAATTGAGGACCTACTATTTGAAGTTTTATAACTGTAACTATAAGATTTAAATTGATCAAAAACACGAGCGGAGTAAATAAGTGTAACCTATTTTTTGTCAAGCCATTCGTTAGATCTCCGTCAAACTTTTTGTTAGCCAGTTTTTGTATCCATTTAAGAAATTGAGTTTAAAAATGTATCTTTTTCTTGTACAGGAGTTGACTGTGACGGATGATACCGTCCTCGAGGAGCACAGCGAAGATCCAGCGCTTGTTCAGATGAGGCTGCTCGGAGATGGAGGTAATTTACTGAATTTATATTCTCTTGGTTAACTAAGACAGATTTTAGTTAAGGAATGTCTAGTTTAATGGGGATATGTACGACGTTATGTGAAGAGGTCGAAGTCTTTAAATAGGTCATAATTGTTAGTAGTAGGTAACATACCAACGCGGCGTTCTATCTAAGCTCTATTTCTATCTCTCTGTCTAATTTGTAGCCGATTTTTTTTAAGACTCCCAATTCAATTTGAGGCTAGGCTTTATAGTTTTGTCCACAGTCAGGAGCAATAAGTTCCTATAACACGGTGGTGAGTTACAGAATAAGACAAGTGATTACAACTAGGGTTAGTAACACAACATGAAATCAAAATATGTATAACTCGTAAAATAGGTTATGTTTTGTATTTCACTGAAATTATGACAAAATGACCTTTTCATAGAATATGTTGCGAAGTCTAAACTATGTCTGTAAGTTTAAAAAAGCTTTCAATGATTTGTATACCCATATTCATAAATACTTTTACACAATAATAAGTTTCCATTATAATATGTCGTAGCCTGAGAAACCGTTTGGTAAATACGTTTTTTATTGGGATTGAGTTATCCTTTTTACTCTTCATAATATATTAACGTAGGTATTCGATGTTCAAATGTAGGTTACAAAAACATAATAGTCTATTCAAATCTGACTCTAACTTCGGAATAACTACCTTTACCTAAATACATGCTAATATGTTTATTTGTTGCGATACGTATTTCGAAAACTGTTTGAATAATGTTCGTAAGTTAAGTTTGTACGGAGCACAGTACAAATCTTTTTTACGCAACAGTTCCTAAATCTGTCTGCTGAACTTTTAATCTCAGAGTGGAAACCAGCATCGCATTTGACATCGGTTTCGTAGACGAATCCTATTACGATATTAAATTACGGTTTTCTATAGACAACGGATAGGTACCACCGTCACACTTATTAACGAACAATAGTGTGTAACCAGCTGTCTTATTACGATACAGGAGTGACCACACATATGCAATCTGCCTCATATATAGCCCAGACCAACATCTCTCATCACCATCATCATACATAGTTATATAGTTACAATGTACATATATAACCATCAAAACAGTATTCTCCCGATATTATAATGACTGTAATCACATTAAACATCCCTCGCAAACTAATTATAGGTTGTTATTTAAAACTGAAACTTAATTACCTTAACAAAGCAATCACGGTTCAGGTTTATAACAGCTATTATGCCAACAATGCAGTTAGAAACTGCGTACGTGTAATGGGATATGTTTACTGTGTTATAATAATTACCCGACAGTTTATTAACGCAAATATTGTTATGAAATGTTGCTTCGTGATCGTATCGTAATTTTGTTATAAAGTTTATGGTTAAAGATTAAAATGGATTTTTTTATTTAATAAACTGATGGGCACGAATAGGGATTTATAGATTGTTGTTTAGTATTCTACATTATTATATTATAAGACATGCTGATTTCCGCGGTTTCACCCGCGTTAAAAAAGTAAAAAGGAATACTTATCTAAACATAGGTAATATCCCGTGCTCTCGCGAGGGGACTCGCGCTTTTTTCGGAAATTAAAGTAGCCTATGTTACGGTTTAAACCTTCAGCTAAATGCCAGTGAAAGTCACATCTAAATCGGTACAGCTGTTTAGAAGATTAGCTCAGCCAAACAGACAGACAGACAGATAGACGGACAAAAAAAAAATTGCATTTTCGTTATAGGTATCGTGTATACTTTTATATGCATTGAGTAAAAAAAATATTTGGAAATCACAAACAGACACTTCAATATTATTTATGTGTATAGATATGTATAGATATGAATTATCAGTTGCAAAGACAGTTGGAGCAGATGGAAAAATTCATGACGAAATTAATACGCTTCACAGTTCTTTTAACTTTGGTATGTGATGTCTATCAACCAGCATGGTGGACTATCTATAACCTAAACTTAGCCTCACTTACCCTTAAGAAGAGATCCAAGCTTAATTATACTTACACGCGTTTCGCATACCTTCACCCGTTTATTATATGCAATCAGCATTTAATTATATCCATTGTTTAACAATCTACTGACCAATAATCATAACATTACGCAACATCGCACGTGTTACATCTTGTTATATTGTAACGGGAGAATGCAGCTTACTGCATGCATAATTGGATGCACGAAGCCTCACAAAAGTTACACGTAGGCATATTATATGTTATAATCTAGTGCCTACTTTTTATGTAGTATGTGCAGTCACAGGCTATTTATAAAACTGTTAACGAAATCTATGTTAAGGTTAGTATTAATATATTTTCTTCTCCATCTTTGAAGCTTTGTTAAAAAGTTACATCCAAATAATGCAAATTTAAGTTGCTATTTTAATGGTAATTTAAAAGCATTTTATTATTTGGCAATATCTGTCCTCGATGTCCTCGATTCAGCAGGAGCTCATATAAGACCTTGAATAAAGACATTTTAATATGATCGAAACTACTCGGGCTATCGGGAATAATACACGTGACTCTTTAGATGTACTTGACCTATATGTCACGGCATACAGCAAAACCTTTATCTGGCAGACAGATGAGATTCGATTCCCCGCGAAAACATAAATAACGAATTTTAAGTAGGTGTGTGTGTAGTTGTTTGAAAGAATGTGTAATATAATAGAGAAATTGACTGTTTAAAATTACAGTCTGTTGTCTACCTACCACGTACTTACATCCAAAATATTATGTTCAAATAAAACCGGTGAAATACCTATTGAAAAGTTTTGTATAACCAATATTCAGACACAAAAATAGTTGAATAAACATGAAATTCAAATAAATGAACACTTGAATCAATATTCGCAAGACGTTTATGTAAATTGAGCCTGTTTCTGTTATAGACTAATTGAATAAAGATGCCTCACTTCATTGAACCTTTTAAAATATACATAAATGTAGTCATCTTATTGTAAACACGTTTTAGTCATCAGCGTTAAAATTGACAATAAATATACGTGTAATTTGATATAATGATTAATACTTCACATCTGGGCTGTTACACGATGACGAGTTATTATAGATCTAAATTGTTATTTTGGTTAGTAAAATTTTTATTCAAGATTTAATAACATTGAACATTTTCGCTGTAACGTCTTACGGTTTTTCATTCGTCATAACTGTCACAGGTCTTCTCAGACTTAATTGGTAACGATTAATGTCAGGTATTCTACCCTAGCTAAGCTCGGGGTTGTAGCCTTGATGTACGACCAAAAAATATTAACAGTTTTAGGCATGTGGTCGTCGCTCGCATTACTTTTCTACATCACTTGTCTTTACCGTAGAAGTCAAGTGTAATATGGTCTATGTATGTGTTTCAAAGATCGTGGTTTCACTCCAAATCAGACAAAAATCAGCTTATCTATTAAATTAGCAAATATGTTTTTATTACTATTAACTCGTACAATTTATTTTCTTATAGTTATCGAGTCCATTATGCGAGGAGAGGTGGTCGGCGTGATGCCGAGACGATCGCGGTCCAACCTTCAAGTAAGTTTTTCATATAATTTTATTAACATAAAGTATCTTTAAGACTATGTAATCTATGTATGTCATGTTTTGTTACGGATGTTTCGATGTTACGGACTTCAACGTCTGTTTCATACGCTATTGACTTGTCGTGGTTGACAAAACAGACAAAATGTACGTTCTCAAGGTCTAATATAAGTAGAGCTTATGTCCTGTTGCTGCTTGGTTGTGATTTTTTGTGCAAATGATGTGGCAATCTGGCTACTGCTACTTTTGCAACTTGCTACATTTTTCTGATAATGACGTACAAATGGCCATATCCATATAAGCCATATCTAATATGTACAATATTGATTTCTTCCTTATAAAACCGTAACAATCCTATCTAATGCAACTCATCACGGGTGAGTCGCTGTTAAGGATTAAATTCTAAATCCATATACAAGTTACGATTGCTTTATCGACCGCAGAATTTACATTTGAAGTATTTTTCCCAATATCGCGATTATTTATTTAAAACCACACGAGGCTAAGTACCTATAACCTCTGAACAAGTTTTTGTTGTACGTCTGTCTCATAATAAACACCAAGTATAAATATTCATCGAATTTAATAATGAATGTTTTGTTGAACTGTTTTTATCGTTCGGACGAGTTACAGCGTTCTTGTTTATTCTGACTTTGGTCATGTGTACGCTAAAAAAAGTAAACAGCCTTGGTATGGGTGTTGACTCGGTGTGGATTGTAAAAAATATCATTTTGAGACATAAAAAGATCGCGGGCGAAACGTTTTAACATTGATCTCATATTGAGCCGTCAAGGTGACTGACTCGCTGGTATAATTTTCAACTTTTATTGCTCTGTTGACAACTGGGCGATAAGATTTGAGAGTGGCGTTATAGTTTTTATGCAACTGTTGTGTGGTAAATCGTTTGATTAATTGTCTTTAAATAAACATAAAATATTTAATAGTTTTCTTGTCAATTATAGGTGATTTAACACACACGCTTTCTTCATTTTGTAATTGACATTGAAAAAGTACCTACTGTATTTTTGTTAAGCAGTTAGGTATTTTGTCCTTATTCGTTTAATTGTAGACGATATTACTGTCTCCTTCTTAGGTCGTATATTTTTAAATCAAATCATGTC
This sequence comes from Urbanus proteus proteus, assembly GCA_018251915.1. Lineage (NCBI taxonomy): Eukaryota > Metazoa > Arthropoda > Insecta > Lepidoptera > Hesperiidae > Urbanus > Urbanus proteus. Next base: position 44,282 of record DWPV01000082.1, read on the forward strand.
CATTTATATTATTGGTGTTGTTATTAAAGTTAGGTGTACGTGGAGGCAGGTCGTCGGCTGGTGACGCATGCACCGATTTTAACCTGGACGCCACCGCGCCCGGTTCAGCTAAATACGGCATAAATGACTAATAGGTTTATCCACACTAGTCCCAAGAAAACATCTGTCGGTTGCCACAAACATTAATGTATACGACATGTATTATGTGTTGAAACATAGTTTTGTATATGATATGTCTTGAAACATAGTTTTACTATTATTACTAAGATAAGTAAATGGCAATGGTTATGAATTTTATAGCCCACAAAAGATGTGGACGACACAAATAAACGGTGGGAAATCCTAACATTACGTGTTTAACAATAGCAAAATATAAAACTGGATAACATTATCTGTTTACGGCAAGTTTTAAAAGATAAGAAT
>DWPV01000083.1:0-44647 GCA_018251915.1 Urbanus proteus proteus
AAATTCCAACGCCATAAGCACCAGAAACGTGTCAGGAGTCCACATTTTTTTTATTCGATACGCTGTCGTTTACACCCCGTATAACGGTATCAGTTAAAAAAATTGATGTAGTGGAGGAAAAGATAAATGAAAGGTTCAATTTTTATAAAGCTGACTATGTTAATATTATACAAGACTTGAACGAGGTTTCTTGGTTGAAATTACTATTGCCTCATGAAGATATCAATGCCATGCTCTCAGCATTCTATAAAAAGTTATATGAAATTATAAAAAAACATGTTCCAAAATTTAAACCTAAAAATAAAAAATATCCTATATGGTTCAATAAAACCCTTATTTCCCTATTGAAGCGTAAAAATAAATACAGACTTAAATTTAAAAATTATAAAAACCCCCTTGACCGACTCGAATTTGAATATCTGCGTGAACGCTGCGACAAATTAATAAAATTATGCTACAAGAACTACATTGAAACTATTGAGCACAACATTGCAAAAAACCCGAAATACTTTTGGACCCACCTTAAAAATATTAAAAACTCTACTAACTCTTATCCATCCAAAATGACACTAAATGGCAAACTGGCATCTGATGGAGCAAGTATATGTAATCTTTTTGCAGAATACTTTTCTTCTGTTTACTCTAAAAATAGTCTCCCTGGTAACGATTTCCTTAAGACAGTCCTCAGTAACTCTCTTTGCTCAGTCCACTTTACTCGCTATGAAGTCTATAAAAAACTAAAAAGACTTGATTTACGTAAAGGCGCCGGCCCGGATAATATACCTGCAATTCTTCTTGTCAAATGCGCTAGTTCCCTTTCGCTTCCCATCAGCTTAATTTATAATAAGTCACTTAGATCAGGTACCTTTCCTGATTTTTGGAAACAGTCAAGAATAGTACCTATTTACAAAAAGGGGGGACTAGACAACATTACTAACTATCGGCCTATATCCATTATTTCAATATTAGCAAAAACCTTTGAGTCCCTTGTACAACCGCTTTTATCTCGACACGTCTATCAAGGAATTTGTGATGCTCAACATGGGTTTGTACGTTCTAAGTCAACAGCAACTAATTTATCTAACTTTATAACTTATCTTACGAGTAAAGTTGACGCACGCACTCAGGTAGATACGGTTTATGCAGACTTATCCAAAGCGTTTGATAAGGTTAACCATCAGCTACTCTTGAATAAGCTGTCAAGTTTTGGCTTTGGCGGCACCTTGTTATTATGGTTGTCGTCTTACCTACACAATAGACCTTCATGTGTAGTTGTCAAGGGTTACACCTCTGATTTTTACATTGCTTCCTCGGGCGTACCGCAGGGATCTATATTGGGGCCACTCTTATTTAATATTTTTATAAATGACGTCACCAATATTATTCAAAATTCTAAATGCTTTATTTTTGCTGATGACATAAAAATTGCTAAACCAATAAAGTGTATTAATGATGCTAAAGCTTTACATGACGACATAGACAGATTATACTCATGGTGCAAACAAAACGGAATGCTTCTAAACCCTGAAAAATGCTTCGTAGTCAATTTCACTCGTAATTACAATACTTTCAGAGTAGCTTACCACGTAAACAGCATAAATCTCAATACAGTGCAATCAATAAGAGATCTGGGTGTGACCTTTGATAATAAACTAACCTTCGTCGAACATATAGATAACATCTGCAAATCTGCACGAAAAATGTTAGGATTCATATTCAGAAATGCAAAGGATTTCAAAAAATTAAGCACACTTAAACTTCTATACATATCGCTAGTTAGAAGTCGGTTGGAGTACTGTTCTGTAGTATGGAATCCCCACTATCAAATTCATAAAGATCGAATCGAAGGCATACAACGACGTTTCACTCAGTTCTTCAGTCACGGACAGTATATGAGGGCTCCATACAAGGATCGACTTAATAAATTTAATCTCTCAACACTATCAGACAGGCGCAAATTAATTGACATTACCTTCTTATACAAGATACTTAATAATTTTGTTGATGATATAGAGCTCCTAAACAACATTAAATTCAATGTGCCGTCGCGTATACCACGACATCCTTTACCCTTGCTTACTCACACTGTATGCAGAACTAATTTAGGACACCACTCCATTTTTCCTCGGTTATGCAGACTTCTTAGGGAATTTCTAGCTAAAGACTCTACCATTGACCTCTTTCATGATGGTCTTGAAGCATTCAAAAGAAAAATATATAGAGCCTTACACCCCACACCCAACCCAAATCTACAAGCTATATAACTCTTGGTTTTCTTTTTTCTCTTTTGTAAACTTTAGGCATACTTTTAATTTCAAATTGTAACTTATATTTTTGAAGTGTTGTTATTGTTTTTACCTTATATGTGTGTTTATCTATGTGTGTTTATGTACTTTTATATGTTAGCTGTCTTCATTTATAATTGAAATTACATGTTATTCTTTTTTGGCCTTAGTTATCTATAAGTTTGTTGCATGTAATTTTGTTAATGAAGCATTTAAATAAATAAATAAATAAATAAATAAATAAATAAATAAATAAATAAATAAATAAATAAATACACATTTTTGCATACTACATTACATTACTACTGTACAAATTTCCGTTACAACAAATTTTACCGTTCAAAACAAAGATGTTACCGATAAATTAATGAACCATTAACCAATTAACTATCTAACTGTCTACCTGTTTCCTGCTCTCCGTTACAGAATAACGTTGCCGGGAAAATAGGAAATGGTGTGGATAACACGTAGGCACAAATAAAACGGCTGAACTTTCTCCATTTGTTTTGTAGTAAGCGAGCCGCTGCGCCGGCGCATGTAACAATAGACACGGATTACTGGCGCACATCACATTCATGTGACAGGAACGTTGCGTATAGAAAACGCGTTATAACCTATTTATGTTTCATTATAGAGTCTCGCCTTGAAGTTTAGGGTATTTTGTTGTAATCTAATAAATAGTTAAAACGTAACTAATGCTATCTCTGTCACCTATAGACATCTGTAGCCAACTCCATAGTATTTCTGAAAATTATTTTTCATTTCTGAGCATTATGATCACATCACGTAAGTGTAAAAATGGTAGAGCCCTTCGAGGTTTGACTCCGGCACCACAACCTCTACACTTATTTCTGCCTTATAACAGCAATGTTTAGCGCTGATGTGATCAGTTTTAAAGGGTGTAAGGGAGATATACATATACATACTTATCCAGGGCGTTTCAACTTAGCCCTCAGGGGTAGCAACATATATGTGGCCAACCTCAGGTAGGACTGTGATCTTATATGAGGTTGATTACAGATGTCCACTTACTTACCTTGTTTTGATGGACAAAAAACGATAAACCTAATAAGGATAATAACTAAAACTGACAACTTGTTAGCGATCTAGGCGATGAAAACACCTATAAGTATTGACCAACTAACCGCGTTTAGTTAAAACCAATACTTGCTGGCGTCAGTATAACTTGACACAGAACAATAGAACTTAAAGATTTGTTTTCCACGCCTTTTACAACTTACCAATAGTTAAACTATGAATAGTCAGTGAATTAAGTCTCAAGTGTATCTTATCTTGATCGACCGACTATTGGCCTGACCCAGTAACCTTTGAATATCTCAAACGGTGAGATATGACGGACATGTGACTACCAGGCGCTTCAACAAACTATTTGCGCTTTATTGTTCGTTAACAGGTACCTAATGCTTTCTAAATAATCAAGGCTACCAATCAATATTGTGCACTAATCTTTTCTATTTCCGTTTGTTGGAATGGCTGGAAATATATTGATGTTCATGATATTATACACTTACGTTAATTGAACTTATAGATACCATTTAAAATATTATACAGCTTGACTTTTGATACTTAGGATTGATTTTATTTTGACACTTAGGATTGATTTTATACAGTAGGTGAATTTATGAGTTTAAGTAAGATTATGGGTGGTTTGACATTTGACACTTATTGAAATTGAGCTTCAGACTCCGCGCCCTACGTCACTGAGTATCTTACCAAAACTTCAACAATTAATTTAGCCACAAAATCCATAAGTACTCAAAAATAATTTGTACAATGAACATTACTAATCACGTAGGCTGCGACCGTACCGTTGCCGTCTCGGCGCCGTTACGTAACGGATAGTCTAAATGTCGCAACGCGGGTCGCTCCTTGCGAATACTACGTAACCAATGCTATTGCAATAGGGAAAGCATCTCATGTGTAAGCACCTAAGGTTTTCAATGAACTTAGAGACCTACATATATGCTTTCTAAACATGCGAATATGAGTTTTACTTAGTATTCACAAAATTATTTTTTCAAGACTTTGAATGACATAAATAGATCTGGATTGTTTCACACGTTTTTGTCTGTAAATTGAACAATTGTTTTATTATAATCGCTTTTTGCATAGTATTTGTTTAATGGTCTATTTAAACTTTTTATGATCACAGACTGTTTGCCTATTAAATTAATTATATAAAACAAATAAAAAACTTTAATCCATTGTATGTAGATAAGTCAGCGTTTACAATAAAATCTAATGTTCTTGAATAAGGCTTGATATCAATGTCATACATTCGTCGGCCTGTTTATAAAGGTTGCGTGTCAAAATTCATCTAGAGGTCTTCGTTCTGACATTCAAATCCATTATGGCTCTTCATTTTGACCAACCGGTACAGTAGCAATAACGTCTTAATAACAAAAGTAGGTAGAGCTGCCTTGTATTATATGATAAAACTCAGGAATATGTTTAAACAACAAAAGCAAAATTAAAGGTACCTACTTAGTTCATCTGAAAGAAATATAGAACATTAATTTCTGCCTTGGAGCACCACAATTCGCACTATGGTATTCTTGTATAAAGTGCAGATGAATACGATAGTGCGGTAGCAAAGGTCTTTAAAACTAATTAATTAATATTCTAACTGCAACTAAGTCCTTCAAGGTAGCAGCGTTTCTCCGATCAACTTCAGATTTTAATATTACGGGTCTATTTAGAGGTAACTCGTCCTTGTGCTGAAATGACTTCACTGAACTGCAGGCCTATTGACCTTATAACTACTATTTCTAACATGTAATTTTCTCTTACAATAAAATACGTCCCGCGTATCTCTGAGAGGTGGCGGCACTAACGGTAACTGACCTTGTTACAGTTATACTCGTAAAATGTCACGCCGTGTGTTCGCTAACTGGCAACTGGTCGTAGTCATAAACGAAATGTATTTGCGGTGATCGGAAAGTGATTGTGAGCTCGGCTACTTCCTAATGAGCGCTCAGCCGCGCGGTGTTGCGGCTCAAGCGATCTTCAACGTGTGGGAAGTTCTATAATTTTTTCTTTTTTTTAATGATGAAAGTCAAACATACGCATAAGCATACGCCCATATGACCGTATGTGGCCACTACCACCCATGTATCTGTAATCTACCACAGATGACACAGTTCTACAGATCGGCGACAGGTGCGTTGCTACCCCTGAGGACTAAGTTGGTTCGCCTGGAACAAGTATGTCTCGCTTACCACACCCTTTAAAACAGAACACAACAGCACTGGATACTGATGTTTAACTTTTGTTATTAACTTTTGCTACTGATTCGTTCTCAATATTCATCCAAACAATAAATAAGGCAGAAATATGTAGATGTGGCGGTGGTGCCGCCGGAGTCGAACCACAAAATGTTCTACCACCTTTAAATCTATCTAGCTACATATCTATAAGCCGCTGCGGCCAAAGCGGCTCGGTATTGCGGCTCAAGCAATCTTCCACACGTGTATGCCACACCTATTTCCGCGTAACCACTGCTAACTACTGTTATATATAGCTGATGGTTGGTTGGAGTTGCAGTAAGGTTATATTTAAATGAGGTGATCCATTGAATACGTTTAAACTTAATACTTAAATGTAAGCTGACAATTTTTATATTAGGATTTTGTGACTAATAATAGGTACATGGGCAGCAATGGTGATTACACTCTTTGTGACCTCATAGGGTACACAAAACACACACGAAGCTACGATATTTAAAATAATTACCTCCTAAATTAATTAATAATAAAGGACAAAATTAAAATCTCAATATATTTATTGAAAGAAGTTTATTTACAGTAGGTACTATTTTAATGTCAATAATCAAAAACCGCCTGCTTATAGGTACTCCAGGCTATCATGGTTATATAAAGTCAGGTAGGTTGCAAGCTTAGTTCCTGTAAAAAAATATACACATCAATATCTGCAAAGTACATAGATATAACAGACATGTTTATAAGCATCTTCATAAATCTACAAACCCTAAATTTTCATATTACTTACAAACAATTTAACAATTTTTTTCCTTTGTCATTTTATTCGGTATTTCCTTCAAGCGTCCGATTACGCATTTCAAACTTGTGTCCGACCTCTTGTTTAACCAAAAACATTGAACGTTGGGCACCGGTGACTCACACAAAACAAGAATTCGCAGCAAGATTTATGCATACAGTCATAAAATCCATCAACAACGAAAACTAAATTAACATTATAATGGTTGAAACTTGAAAATATCAGCAATTTAAACAAACACTGTTTTATAAATATACATTTTTTTTTCAAATAACGTATTTGCAATTTAAAATTAAATTACCAAAAATCTTGATGCTAACAACAAATGGATAACTTTTTTTTAAGTAAGAAATAGAAAGGTCAGCACAATTCCCAAATATATTGATAACCTATATAAAAAGGGAATAACTGATAATTTACTTGTAATCAAAAACTTAGCTAATAAACAATTCATACGAATTTATTACATGAATAACACAATTTAAAGGTGAGTGGTTTAATGGAAGATTTAGTGAGAGTCCATCTCGAAAGCAAATCCGTGTCACCAAGCGAATGGTCCGCTCCAAAATCAGAGTCACAAATTGAACAATGAGCGACGCGACGCGGGCCCGAAAAGAAAATTAATTTAGGTATTGGTGTCGGTCGGCGAACCCGCGATTGTGAAACGCTGAGCGATTGCGCTCAGTATAGTTTGTGTAATCCACCAGCACAATGCGCCACCACAGCGACTGGCCCTCGAAAATGCTCACTTATGTCGAAATGTTTTCAATAAGTCACGCACGTACCGCTCACAAAGCTTCGAAGATGTAACCTAGCCCTTCAAGTGGGCGATTATCCTTTCAACGCAATTGAAACCTCTCGACTTCTTAATCTTCTCGATCCATCCCACTCAAAGTTCACCGCCGAGCGATCTATTATTAATTGCACGAAAATCGACACGTTACAGCGCTAATAAACATCGTATCGAAATCGATAAATTCACGGCTTCTTAACGCCGTCATACTTTATGGAAATATTGGCACTATCGGCTACAATTACAAAAATCGCTGAGTAGAGCATACGAACGCAGCCGGTAATTGGAAGATGAGATCTCGCGAGGAACGTAGCCCGGGGCGGCATGAATGAAAGCCGCTCACTGGCATCGCACTACAGTTGCTGTGTTTTGAACTGCCGCCAAACGTACATTGCAACAATCGACATGCTAACTATACAATGCGAAATTTCACCACCGAAGCTTTCGAACACTTGCAACGTTTTGCGCAATGTACGCTTAGCAGAGACAAAGAGTTTTTTGCGGCGGATAGTAAGTTGTAAGCCTTTAAGGATATCGACATCCACCGAACGAGTTTTTCCAGTCCGTATCATCGCAATATCACGGTTATTATTGAAACGCGCGCCGCGGTCGCGACAGGTAAGTAAAGCATTTATCATGAGGAATGTTTACCTAAAGAACTGTACCCATTACAAAGAGAATTGATTGCGACAAGTCTGGTCGCTTTAATGTATACCTGAGCTTGAATACGTTGACAGCGTTTCTGATTTCAAAGTTATACCTGAGTTTATTCTTTGGTACCTACATGTGATTACTTTAGATGATAACTCAGGTGAAATTAATATCGAAATCGCTCCACAGATTGTAGTGAATGTATTATTAAATTAATAAAAATGAATAGACTTATAATTAAATAACAAAAAATAAAAGTCACAATCGAAGAGTCAATCATTTATACAATGTTAAAGTAGTCGATTTTGAACTGAATTAAGATTTTAGAAAGTCTGTTCTCGCAAACATCAATCCAATTGATTACATAGCAGTGAGGCATTCTACTTAGATCTACATTCTATTGAATCGGTCACGACTGATTCTAGGATATACTTACGGTAGAATCTTCTGCGCAAGGTTCATCTTAGTACTATTATTGCACTTATTCATAGCGTAATCAATAATACAAATAAACGATAACATTTCCATTGATAGCCATTTGTCGTGATAACAAGTGATAGCCTTGTCGAAGAATTTCCAAGTAAAATTACCGATGTTTGGCCTTGAATCCAAATATAGATTTTCTATGAAGTAATATAAAGTAACAAACGGTAAATATTTGAGAAAACAATCATTTTTTATATAATATCCTCAAAATTATAAGAGGTCGACAAACTCAAGCCTGGCTAGCATGGCGGACATAGCCGTTTGAATTTAAGGCTTTCCTACAAATAATATTTCAGTAATATTAATGATCCTTGCTTTGTTATATGTACATATTAAGTTGTATTTACCTGTACTGTGCAATTAACAACCTTTACCAACTCTCGATCAATCTATGTTCTCAAAGCATCACGGTCACTTATTACAGTTAAAGGAATGAAGTTGGATTCCATATTAGTTTACTTTCATATTTTCTCTCATCATAAACACAATAAATGTATTGTGATATGTTTTGCTTCAGAAACTAATATGCCATTATCTGTATGGTTTGGCAAAGAAACTTTGTCAAATTTGACATGGCATTATACACTTATTCAGAATGTTAACGTTGTTAAATGGAAACGTAGCGCGTCGCACGAGCGACTCGTGGGCAGTGAAATTTGGCGACATGAGACATTGTATAGCTGTCAGAGAATTAGCAGCAAACGATAAACGATTAGCCTCTTCCTGTGTAACATCAACAGTGCGGTCATCAATGTGCATGCCAGGCAGTAATATGTGGATCCAGCCCTCAATAAAGATTCTGGTCACAGCCATTTTCAAAATTAATATAAGAAATATTTTTGGTCTTCGCATTTTGACGGTGAAAAACAGGTCAGGTTCCCAAGTTCAGGTAAAAATCACCCACCCAAACTTACAGGGAAACCCCGAAATAGGATTTTATGCAAGACAATCGTATCCACAATAGACAGCAGTAGACTTCAAAAGGCTGATAGATGGATGGATAAATAAACGATAACAACACTAAAATCTATTTATTTTATACAATACATTTAGACACATAACAAGTTGTCAAACTTCTTAATTGTCGTTTCCTGTCTGGGAACAAATTAATGAAATTTAAGGTGTGATCTTCTGCGTTCTAATTGAAAAGGTGAGGTAGAGCAAACATACTCGTATTGAAGCTCCTACGTAAACAAGGGTATTAATAAATGTGTATGTGTGAGTGCGTGTGTGTGAGAGATTTTAATAATACATAATAATACACATATTAGCTCTCCATATATAAATGATACGAGTATATCTGGTATTTAGAGATATCTAAAGATACTAAAACAGATATGCCATTTTGATATTTATCACTTATTTTGCCTTTTTTCGCACATCCTGTCGTTAACCTGCCGCGATGAAGCGACTGAGCATACCGGCCGTGTAACCAGTCCACAACAATTGAAAGAGCGATTTGAAAACACGATGACAATCCGTGACATTTCTTGGAACGCGTCTTCGTTACTCCGCTGCCAAAAATATTTTTCGCCACTTTAGCACATACGTTTTTAATGATTACTACCTACTTACGAGATTATTTTCGGTGACATACTCTTTGATACTTTCTACACGTTTTCTCTTTGTTACGGTTGACTTGCCATTCAACTATAATTAAACGTGTCTATCTTTCGTTTATAGTATAACTAAGCTTAGCCCAATAAATTGATCCCGATTGTTTAAAATGCACTTAACATACTCGTATAACGCAACAGTAAAATCTAAAATAATACAAAAAGTTAACAGGGATTTCCTTATATTTGTATTCCACGTGTATTGCATTCGAATATAGACTAAAAATAACAATCTTGATTCAATATCACATACCTAAGTAGAAAGATGAAACGAATTCCACATCTAAACCAGACTTACTCATATTATTAAAACTCACCCCAGAATAGACACAACAGTCTATAGAGTGAGAGGTTGAGTTGTGACGCGATCGTAGCCGCGTAGCACAGCGTAGGGCCGTGACGTCACGGACCACGCGCGACGCCTACGAGCGCTACGCACTGCGTGGGCTACTGATATTGAAACTTATAAATAGACTACCAATGCATGATGAGCTTAAGAGCATTTCGTCACAGTCTGTGGGCTTAACTTAGATATTAAACTGTCGACGCTGTTGACTGTCGTGTTTTACAGTTATTATTTATATTAGCTCCAAAACATATGACAGTCTATACTGTTTAAGATATAGGTATCATTGTTCCTGGCTAGTTAAAATTATAACGTGTAAAAAATTGCTGGTGATTTTAGAATTTAATAAGAAAACTATTTTTAGACTTACAAATCAATAAATAGCAGATTTGAAGTTCAATAATAGGTAACATAGTTGAACATGTTTTCCCGTAGAAAAAGTGTTGCTGTTTTTATTCGACTGGATTTCAGTTTAAGAACTGACCTAGCTCTAAAGAAAAGCACCTTAGAAATGACTTGTTCTGATAAGAAGTTATTCCTTCTTGGGATTTTTAGTCTATACTGTACTTCACATGAAGTGAGGATTACTACCAGTCCGGGTTTTCCCACATTTGAGCTAATTTGCCGGTATGTGCGGTCACGGGGTTTCCGGAAGTAGTTGCAAAAAATGTATCCGGGATAATCCTGACTAATTAAACGACATGACTGTCATTCAATTTACAATTTACAAACCGGAAAACCCCTTTTTTACTCTCAGTCGTAGACATTGTGACGCGCTGTGACATAATTATAATGAAAAAAAGGAATGTTTTCTATGAATGTTTTCGAAAAAACCTCCATTTCAATCAAAGTCCGGGTTTTTGAACTTTTAGTCTAGAATCAGCTATGAAGATGATGGTTACCCTACATGAAGTCCAGTATGCGCGTTTACCGCTTCCGTATTCCGTTCATTTCTAACACTTCCATAAATATTTCACTTTATATCTTATGTTACTATGGCGTTGGTTACCTTTAATGAACTTCACCGGTGCCGACTTTCTTCTACCACTTTACGACATTACTTTCAATATAGTTAAGATAACCACATTTATTGGTGGGAATCATTTCATATTCTTTTCATATATGCCTAAGTAATATCGCAGAATAATAAAGCTATGAAATGGCTGGCAAAGAAAAAAATGGCCTACCATTTAAAGAATTTGAGCCATAAGTTACAAACCTAATGTTTCGTTTTAAATGTGTAAACAGAAAATACACAAGACTATCAAAATTAGTTTCGAATCGTGTTCTAAATAAAGTGTATAAACTTTTCTAAATATACTAAGCCAATAAATATTTTTTATTTGTATCTACATTAACATATGTAAAAAATGGGGTCCAGTTGTTTCACAATAATACGCTGCAAATATAAAGAAAACGTTAAGGATTTTATAAAAAGTTTCATACTTGGTGAATTAATGATAATTTGCTGAAAATTAAATATCCAAATAATTGCAATAAGTGTGAATAAATTATATGAATACATTTAGACTTCCGATTACGTTTTGAGCGTCACTGCTCGAAATATAGAAACTAATCGAACCGAGCGGAGCCGCAAGCGATGCTAGTTAGGCATAAATTGTTTTTTCTCGAAAGCGTTTTTATTTATGAGCACAAAAAGTAATAAAGTAGCAAGCAAGTGCGCGCTTTATTAAACCGAGCCGTATGCCACGGCGCATTCCGGTCCCATAACCTGTCCGAGCGGGTGAAATCAAAGCCTCTGCGCACACGATCGACAGAACCCACTGTTTAGCGAAGGAACGAGGAACGCTAACTTCGTAAAGTTGCATCTACTTCTATAGACATCATTCGTTGCCGAGGAATGGCACGGTAGACAAAATATGCAACATTCTTCCATATAAAATGTATGAACGACTTTTTATCAACAGTTTTAACGTGGTGTAGTTGAGGTTTGAGGTATCCTTATCCTCATAAAAATATGTAATTCACTATTTACCACGTTGGTGCGACTTCAGTACGGTTCGGTACATCCATACGTTCGGATTAGCAGATTATGAAATCGGAAAAAGCCGGTAAAATGTGATAATCTTATATAAGTTCCATCAATATTATTAACAAAATATATATCGTGATAAGTATGATAAATAAAGTAACGATAATGTTTAGTGATATCGAATAATGACACTTGTATCATGGTATTACAAATTTTCGTGTACATAAGAATATAAATTAACTAAATCGAACTCATTTAAGCTTATATAATGATAATGATTGTGGGACAATTAATATTACGTGAACATAAAACCACTAATACATTTGTCGAACGTGTGCTCACAGCCAATCATCTGAAATGTGAAGGAGGATCCTCTTTACACTTATTGTCTCACTCATTACGTACATCTCAACTCGACTGTGTAATACTCGTTTGAATCCGAGTAAAATCGGAGGCCGGTAGCGAGTGGGCGCTCGACTCTACGTAAATGCCTACACGCTCTATACGCTTTCGAGATGTTATCCAAGATGATGTAAATGCTCGCTACGGGTAGAAATGACAATCATTAGCCTCGTTACTTTTACAGCAATTAGGTGTTTATGATTTCGTTTTCTCATATCATAATTTCGAAATGAGTTCGAGAGCACTCTTGCACAAATTACGACGATTAATAAAATAATTTACGTGATCTTCTGACAAATAAGGTTCGACCATACTACAACAATTTGTCGAAAAAACGTTAAAGATTTATTGCATTCTGTTTTCACGTCGGTACCACAACCTGTTTGTCGTCTGCCATTTGCGTGGTCTAAAAAGTCAGTAAGAGTATTTATGCAAATGATTACACTTTAAGTGATATTCAAATGGTTCTCAGTATTGGATACGTTAGAGATAACCAAGAAAATAGGAGTTGATTATAAAAATAATTAGAAATCAAAAGCGTGTCATATCTGTTCGATTTCACTCCGCGGTGCGTTTCGATGTCAGTGACTAACGATTACAGTCCACTTTACAAATACACTGCTAGCTGGCTTCTACGTAATGTAACCAGCTGTTCAGTTATGCCGGGAACAATCTTTTTACAAATTAATAAGATGAACTATGATACTACTGTTACTACGATATATATACTGGATACCTAGTATCCAACGTTGATTACAATATATAAATTAAATATAACTAAAATTAAAACAATTTTAATTTTTTGGTGACTTAGTCATCATTTCAGCTATTTTTAAGAAACTTCCAAAAGGAGGAGGTTTACAATTCGGGCTATTTTTTATACAAGTTTTTATTTAACTTGCCTTATAAATTCGTTTGTATGTGAGGGTCAAATCTTGCAACTGAATTTAAACCAGTTAACCCAAACCGATTAAGTGGAATCTTTCCAAACATGTTTGATTTAGACCACGCATGATTAACTTAGTGACATCATTCAAAATTTAGTATGATTCTCAGTTCGTCAAAATGGTGGTAATTATTTTACTTTATGTATAAATTTAAAGGGTTCATTATATAAAGAAAACCAAAGTGCCGTTACTAAAAAACTTAAGCATAATGCTACTAAGTTACAGTTACAAAATTTCATCGCTACATTACATTATGTCCCGGACAAATATATAAATGGTAACCCTTCTAGATCGCTACACAACTAAGCATTCAAGTATAATAACATAATCTACATGTGGACGTGTTCGAATGTGTGCGTGCTCGCCCGAGCACTGGATAAGATGTATTGTTTTGTATGTCATCCACGTTTAAGTTATTTATTAGCCGGCTACGTGCCGAAGGTTTTAATTTTAAATTTCAGAATAATAACCTTAAATGCAATTTTATTATTAGTAAGTACACCTTGGAATGATAGTTTTACAAATGTTTTTACCTTAACATATATCAATTCACGTATATTAACTTGGATTTTACCAGCGAAGTAAACACTACAATTATAATCACATTTATTTAAATGTATTTGTCAAATTTACATCTTTTAAAATTTGTTGATATTCTTAAATTCCAGTATGAAATATTTATCGATAAATCAATAAATAAATCACAAAAAGTAAACATATTAGTCAAATCCATACACAGCAACTAAGTTTGTCACTTTATTAAATTTATTAAGTTTTCCGTTACCTTATACCTTGCTTGTCAAACACTCAGCCAAACTTATTTATGCGCTTGGTAGCGCCGTCTCTACACGGCAAATGTAATATGAAATAGTACGATATAAAATAAAATAACAGAGACATGTTCAATATTATTAAATGTACGAAATTGGATTTGTAACTAACTATAGTTCTACATTTGGTAACTTTTAAGCTGGTCGACATTTTATTGTGCATGTAATTTTATCTATATAACATTTGCATGTTGCAGTAGGTACATTAAAATTTTAAATAACTTAAATATGAAACTAGATTGTCCAAGCAAAAAATTAGATTTTTTTAAAATAAGAAAACATAAACAAACGTATGTCATTAAAATTAACACTACACTTTAATAGCAACATCAACGAATATAATTTCTTTCAACGTTACACGCATTCGTCGTAAGGAGCCCGCACTTTAAGTGGCGCGGAACCTGACGAAAGGAGCTTAGCGATTTAAGCCGTGATTAGTGAGCTTTTAGCACTGACTGCGATTGTACGCCAGAACCGATTACACTATTATTTATTACCATTAAAAACTTAATCACTACACCAGTTAACTCAATCGCGAACGATACCTACTTGGTCATACATAAAATTAACATAAAACATCTTAATGCAAACACACGCATAAATCATAATCGGATTATTTATTGCTGTCTGTTTTCTTTGATGCTGATCAATCTATAGCGATCTTTAGCTGTATTATTATATTAACTCTTTAAATTAAACTCCAGTAGCGTTTTCATTTTAAAAATTAAGGAGATTCAGCACCTGTTTACCTACTTATTGTATTCAAAAATTATCAAAATTGTAGATTTTAATAAAGTGAAATTTACATATGAATTTAAATATTAGCGATTGGTCAGTTGGATTTTTTGGTCATTTGACGTCAAGTGAGGCAAAAACTAAATCTAATCACGAACGAAATTTACATGCAGTGACGTGCACTACTCGTTAACAGATTCTACTAATTATTTATTGAAGCGCGCATAGCCTCGCGGCTTGCATAAATCTTAATCGATCTACAAAGTTAAACAAAGTCAGGTACTATCTGTAGAGACGTCAGAAGACTGGGCGGTTTATAAACCTACGACAGAGGTTGGTCACGAACCTGTACATCCTCCACCAACACGCTATGGAGCGACATGGTGGTGTACGCCAAGCCTCCTCCAGTTGTGGGACCCGTGCGCAGCAGTGGGACGTAAAAAGGGTTGCGAGGAGCTAATTACTGAACGCTGTGCATTAGTTGGTACGAGCGTTTCACTTGGCGTAACCCTTGCATTGGTTAAATCCGGTTGTGAAACGAGAATATTACGGCGGAATAAGATCGCGATTCGCCGGTAGGACGGCGGGACTTAAGCCCTATGCACATTAACCGCTCCTTTCCGTGCCCTATGCATTACATATCAGCCGTAACGTAAACCTCTAACGAACCGTCGTGCTTTATATTAGATAGCACAACACCGTGGTCAAGTATTACTTATCATGATTAGGTACTTAAAAATGATTTAACTCGGTACATATTAGGATTACCTACGTAGTAGATATGTGTGACAAACACATACACAGGCTATAGTTAAATTAAAAACCTCAACAAATAATTAAAATCCAGATCCAACATTTCAAACTATTTTGGGCCGACGCGTTAACAATAGCACCATGGAGATTGTCAATTGTTTGTAAAGATCGTCCCAGATTGTACACTCATAGAGCTCGATAATTTCCCATTACTTGTGGTAAATTCGTAAGACATGGTTCATGCGTAAGCTGCATTACGTATAATCAAAGCAACACCGACTCCGATGTAACTGTGAAACGGGCAGGCATTTGTCGAGCTTGCCGTGTCAATAAACTTGATTCGAAAGTGGAAGACGCTCCGACTTACATAAGCGAGTAACAATGTACGCCGAAGTATACACAAAGATTATGCCTGTGTAGACAAGACATAACGTTCTCCGGTAAAATACCGTTTCGAATATGTAGGTGTATTATCCAAATTAGATCTTGGAATAGAATTACGGATATCTTAAAACACGCTTACTCTTTTAAATCTTTAAATGCTGATTCATCAGTCCACTTCAAACTCATGCTTCTTCTAGAAAGAACATGTGGAAAGATGGAGTTACCATATTTACGGTCACCTCCACTGTGATACCACAGTAGATGGATAAATTTGCAGATTTTTTTATCTGATCAAAGTAACAAACGAGCATGCAGTCCACCTAATGGTAAGTGACCACTGCTACTCGTGGATATCTGTAATCAACCCCAGATAAGATCACAGTTCTACCTGAGGTCAGCTCTAAGGGGTAAGTTGGAACGCCCTTGTCATACCCTTCAAACCAGAACACACCAGCACTGCTGGTTATAAGGCAGAATACTGCTGTTATAAGGCAGAAATAGGTGTAGCAGTGGTGCCGCCGGAGCAGAACCACAAAGGGCTTTACCACCTTTAACGTTTCCTCCCATGTCCATAAGAATAAAATAAATAAAAGTATTCTTAGACCACATCATGTGATATCTAAGTAGGTAGTAACCTACATAATATAATTAATTGGTTGCATTTTTTTTGTAATCTATTTTATAAATACATTTATCAATTTACTTAGGGAACAAACAAAGAAATAATTTATTAATAAAATCTCTCTAAATTTTATACTTATATAAACAATTCATACGTACAAAGCAGCGTTAGAAAACGTTGTTTACATTTAAAATTCAAGCTTTATACTAATTAAATAAATATAATTTAATTTAATTGTTTTATTTACTGCGTATGCAAATAAGTAGCGCGTACAGGTACACATGCAGTCTATGCGCTCGCTCACTCGTCGCGCCCCACGGCTAGGCGTCAGTCCAGTTATTTGCAAAACCGCTATTTATAGTTATCCCATAAGCAACTCACTATTAGACATACTTACATCTGTTTTATCACTCAATAGCCAGCAATTAAGTAAGCATCAATTCTTTTATTAGGATGTTATTTACGTCAATGTACAATTACGTAATTAGTAAGTAGGTATCGACAACAGACGTCAGCGATCGTAAAAATGAAACCTCTTGCGTGTTATTAATCTCCAAGAAAGAGTTTACTTATAAATATTCATAAGGAGTTCAGAAGTAGGATATCTTGACCGTACAATAAACCCAACAGTTTACAACCTGTAATCAAAACGATATTGAAACAGGAAATAATTGAAAGATGTTTACGTCTTCATTGTTCGTTTTCTCTTCTTAAATAATGTGGAATTTTAAAGACTGTTTATTTTGTATGCGGCTTTCGCTGTGTAAAAAATTGAATACTGATAATTTAACTATTGAGGTTTTGATTAACTGATTTATTTACTCAAGTATATCTAGTATAGCTACCAAATTCTTATTTGTAGTCGCTAAAAGGTTTAAGTTAAAAATTACGGTGTAATTTTCAGAATGCGTAGGTAGGTAAGTGATAACAATAAAGCCTTCTGCTCTCATAGTCTTGTACCTGGGATACTTGTCGTGGGTGCTTTGTACACACACAAAGACGATCTAAGTATACAAAAATTTGGAAGGTAATGATTAAATTTTAATTAGATGTTAAATACCTACGGCAATTAATTAAAGATGGTAAAGCCGTCCGTGGATTAACAAAGATGGCTCTACCGCCACATTCTTTGCCCGCCTTATACAGAAACAGAAGCTGTCCTACCATGGAGGATAGAAAATACATTTATTTGAGGACAGTCTCTTGGGAAGAAACGCATCTTTGATTTGATAATTACTTAAAGTCAATTTTCGGATCGATCTCAATACTAGTTTTTTGTTGAAGATATTGAGCTATAGAGAATACTCAATACTGAGTTGACCACAATGTTCTTTTACTTCTGAAACACTAAAATTAATAATGCGTTATTAGAATGCTAAATAAGTATTATATGGTTACCACACACTCATTACTATATCTCTTTAAAGCTCGATTGCAAATAAAAGATAAATTATTTATTTAGACTTAACCTAACTAGTGCTTAATCGATGACATCATAAAACACTGACTTACTTAAGAATAAATGGCCACAAGAGCAGGTATCAAGGTCGACTAAAATACTCCGTGCAGGTGCTGAGGTGACGATGACAGCCGACTGTCAGGTGGCCAATTTGCCACAAAACATGTTACGAGGCGAAACAATTTTTCTTATATGGTAGGTAGTTATTACAAAATAGCTGATCACCGCGGTTTCACCCGTTTAAAAAAAAACATGATATAGGTACCGATAATCGTGATAGTTGACTCTAATGTAGCAACTGACATTAACACCCGCGACGGCGGGTGCATGCGCGTGAAGCCTGCGTTAAGGCTTTTTTTTAATAAAGAATGAGTTCCTATCCTAATCCTAAGTTACGTCAGACCTTCAGCTACCCAGTGAAAGTTCCGGTAAAATCGGTCCAGCCGTTTAGAAGATTACCTCAGCCAAACAAACAGACAAACAGACGGAAGAACACAACTTTTTAAATTGTATTTTTGTTCTAAATATCGTGTATACTTTCATGTGCATTTATTAAAAAGATATTATTTTGTCCTCACAAACAGACAGTTCAGTTTTATTTATTTATATAGTTGGTGCCTCGTACACCTTTGCCAATGTGACACCCCGATGATTAAACCACACCACCCACGGCTCCACTGCATCGATTTTGCATCTCAATCAAGCTGTTGAAGAAGTACACTCCAGTTTTTCACTTAAAGAAGTCACTTTATATTCTATGAGTGGAACGCTTGGTGGTAATAATGTATTACTTATTATAATTAACAGTCACTATGTTTTTCAATGTTTTAGAGTAGGGCATAGAAAAATTCTAAAAATAGGAATGAATATAATATGGGTATAAACATATTTTTGATGAAACTTTAGTGTATTTAACCTTTAAGAAAAATGTATCTATGTGGAACTAATCACTTTTTAACAGTAAAAAAATGGTAGCAGGTAGTATTCGTGACATACTAAAACATTTATTACAGCACTTATTTTTCGTACAAAAGCACCTATTTAAAATTAGATATACCTACATATGTACATCCATCGGTACAATATGTATTAGATTTTTTGTAGAAAATGTAGGTACGCACTACGCCTGCATAGAATTTTTGTGGTATTTTTTGGCGTAGGTAGGTTCTTTAAAAACTTTTTGGGTTACAAAGTATTAAAATTTTATTTATTTTTAATTGAATTATCGCACATTATAACTATTCTCATAATTTATACAACATGATTTTAAATAAAAGATCTAAAATAATTAAAATTAAAAAAGAAAATAGGTAAAAACACTTTTTAAGAAAAATACTTTAACCGTAACATAGGACTTATAAAATTATATTTTGAATAGTTTGATTAAAATATATTATGATAAATAAAATTATTTATGTTGTTTTAATAAGCTACTGCTTATTAAAACAAAATAATTATTTTTTTAGGATTAAGATATAATTAATTAGGATATAATTAATTATAAGGATTTACAAATATACTACGTAAACCGTTGCGTAACTGAAGGTTAATTTTTATTACTTACTTTAAATAAACGACAACTAAGTGTACAAAAATATTATAATTATTGTTGGTAAATTGGCTAATTACATTTTAAAATAAATAAATTACAAATGTTTATACAATTAACAGGTATTATATGCATGCAACTTCTTGGATCTGATTGGATTAAATTAAACTGTAACGCACTACGATCCGATGGCCTCTCACGCGGGCAATAATCATAACGCGTCCAGTATTTGTCTTGGGCGTTCAACCGGCGAGAAAAAGCCTTCGGCGCGGGTCAATAGCTAGACAAAGGCTGAGTGAGATTGTAGTAGTCTCCGATCGGCTCAAATACTTTACGGTGAGTTTATTAATTAAGGCGGCCGACCTTGCGGGCCGCACTTGCAAAGAGGTCGGACGGGCGCGTGGGAGAGAGACGCCGCACATCGTGATCTCGCTCACACCGCCCCCCTCCAGCACCCCCCTCGTCCCTCCACCGCATCCAACTGCCACCCAACAATCGTCTGACGACTCTGACGTCTCCTCATTGACCTTCCGTTATCTACACGGATTGTCGGCGAGCCGTCAACGGTTTTTGTCGCCGCACCAATTTAATAAACCTCCCGAATTTCATATTCCATACTTACTAAGTTTTGGATTTTTTTGTAATTTTGTATTATTTACATAATGACATTTGGGTATTCTAATGAACGACAAGTTAATTGGTTAATGTTTACATTTTTTCATCATTAATAATTAATTATATTATTAAAATTCGGTAAATTAATTAAACACTTATATATTTTTTCATTACATAAAATTACGTAATTAAATAGTATCCCTTAGAGATACTTTTATTTGACTATTTATTTATGTAAAACCCCACGCTAACTGTATAGAGTCATGCTCGAACACTCGTAACAAGTGATTAAAAACTAAATAACTTAAATAAATCAACGCGAAACTAATCAACAAAGAGCTTTAAAAGTCGCTCAGTCGCCGAGCAATTATGGATGCTAAGAGGCGAATCTACAGTAAGCCGGTACACAATGACGTATCATACCAACACAAACACAGCGAGTAGCGGAGAGAACAATCAGAGGAGCGCGCGAGACCCGAGATCACTCGAAACCGCACCTTAAGCTCATTGTCAAACCGATTACAATAAACAAACAGGGACAGACGCGGTTGGAATCCTGTCAAACAGGCGAGTTCGAGCGTTGACTTATTATCGGTAGAGCATTTCTGTACACGACTGTACCGAACCGAAACGCACTCTATCTAACAGTCCCACAGTCTACATTAGATCGCTCGGCTCGCGGCACAGGTAAAACACGGGCGCCGTCGCTTACTGCCCACACACACAAGCGCGTCTCGATGCTGCCATAAATAAAAGATTCCTACAGAAACAATTGTTGCGTAGAGCGTGGAGGTGAGTTGAGGCCTCAGTGAATGTACATAGTCGACTAATCGCCGTCAGCCGATCGCGAAAGTAGGTGACCGCCCGTGATTGACGCTCTTGCGAAACCCCGTTCGATGACATTTAGACTAGATGGCCAATGCGCTAAACCCTCGACAATTATGAAATGATATTATTTGTTACTCTATTCAGTCTATTGCCAGATCGCCACCAGCGTTTTGTAACTCAATGTTACACTGCTCGCTACACAATTTTTAATAAACACCGATAACATTGTTTACAATCAAACCACGCGAAAACTGTAACATTGTTTTAATTTATTTTATGACTCTCATTAGCAAGTTATTCCTATGATTAATTACCGTTTTTATTAAAATGGTAGCGCGATATTCAAATTATGTTTACATTTTTAAATGCTTATCTTCTTAATCCGAACTCTATGGAATCTCTGTGCCGAGATAACGCCGCTCTACTTAACCTCACCACACAGAGACGCGTAAACATGAAACAATACGGTACAGTGATACAACGTTATTCATGCGATTGAAACGATTATACGCGCAGGAATTTGAACTTTGTGAACAGGACTTAGGTTGCTTAGTGTATTTGGAGCTTTCAGATTTACGTACTCGAGACCGTGGGCACGACTACGTATACTCACACAGCGGCGATCCCAACGTACTACAGCACGTCACACATACATGGACACGGAGCATCTGCGTAGGTACGCGGTGACGTTAATGTGTGGGAATGTTAGGGAAATTTATACGCTGTTCATTTCGTTGAACGTCACACGCTCAACTGTAATTCACACATTTGTATCATTTCATAAAATATACACTTCTACTAAAGATTTGCATAAATTTAATATATCCCCCTTACAAATGTTATCGTTTCCAGGATGCTTAGAAGTTGCCAACAGTGGCAAAAAACTGTAGAGTTAATTGGCTATGGTATTTAAATTATGCGCAAAAACTGTATATTAATTAAGTCTTACAAAAACTAAGGTCTTATCTTTACGCTCACTACTCACCAAATGTGTGTATGTAATTCGATGATTATGTAGTCAACTTATGTACCTATTGAGCCATGTAGTAAACTGTCATATAAAGCGTCATTAAAGTCAAAACACAAGTTACTCAACAATCCGAGTAAAAAAATATCGAGAGAGAAGAGAGTTATTCATAAATTCATAACAAATCGAAAGTTTAAGCAAATGAACACGAGTCGGCGGGTGCTTTCTAGAAATTATAATGTACCTACGTACAGTATAGCTACGCATTCGGTGAGGTTTGATATCCATACGCATTAAGTGACCGGCCAGCTATTTTGTACTTAGTAGACCAAGCACGCCCACACCGATGGAAACACTCACATAGAGCTACGAACGTGTTGATACGGCATAATTGAGTGTATTTTTATTAGAACACATAATATTCAACCCTTAATAAGGAAGTAATCAGTGCAGTGTATAATGATAATAAAGAGGAAGAAGAAACTCATAGCTCTACAGTAGGATTCTCCTGTGTCGTGGGTCCCATGGACACACAAAGACGAATACACAAATACCCAGACCCAGAACAGGAATCTAAATTCATCATTAGGTATCTGTCTGACCGGGAATCGAACCCGGGACTCGCTGCGCGGCAGACTCGTGCGAGTAAGTGTTAGTATTACATTATAGACTTATCCTATGTTAGTACTTAATCTAAACTTATTATGTAACATAATGTGAATCATTGCTATGCCAATCCATTAAATTACCCACGCTATCCACCACCCATCTATCCTCCTATCTATTCTATCTATCTATTATCTTCAGGATGCTGTTGATAGTGCCCCGCAACCTGCGGACTAGGGAGCCACATCTTTTGCGCATAGTAGCATAGAAACAGTCGACTCACGCCGCCGCGAACATCCCTAATGCGCTACAGAACCGAGGCAGTCTCAGCATAAATATACATATTGTTCGTAATCAACTTTAAATAACTGAGAAGACCATTCAAGACTTAACATTACGATAACTATTGAAATTATTAAGTCAGTACCCGAGTAGGTACAGTTTGCCACCATATTAGCAAATTAAAGTGATTAAATCAGAATGATGAAAAACATTAAAGGATCATTGGGTTCCGTTTGGAAAGGAGGATATTGGACGCTTGACCAACCGAAAATAGGGATTCATAAATCTCATAATTTTAAATGGATTTTTTTAAATATAGTCACCCCAATTATAAAAAAAATTAAAAAGGAGTAGGTAATTTGGTAATTAAAAGAACTTGCAGAAGAGCAGATTATTCGCCACTACTTCACGGCATTTCACTTGATGCATAGCTAGGGATGTTAAATGTAACATCCAGAAGGCGCCATTTTATTACAAAAGAACACCCACGTTCCATAAAACTGTGATGTACTTGAGTGTTCCGCCAAATTAATTGCTTTCCCAGCTTCGATAATCCTGATGAGAAAAAGTGTAAAAACTTTTTGCGAGGTGATCGTGGCAAGAAAGTTATCTGTTTAATTTTATAAATTAAATATCTGCGTAAACAAATTTGAATCGATATCGTAAGCATCGCTTTTTGGTCTTTAATATGATTCGCCTTAACTTTTTTGACAAATCAAAAATTGAGGGGCCAATGTCACTAATTTTACCGGTAAATGATAACATCGTAAAAAAACACGTGTCAGAATAAGATAGAGGCGGTGTTCTTGGTAAGGTTGGTTACATATGTATTCATGTGCATGGGTGGTAGTGACCACTAACTATTAAGTGGATGACATGCTCGTTAGCTACTTTAATTTTGTACAAAAAATACTTACGAGTACGTACAAATTTCAACAGTAACCTTCAAACCATTAAAAAAAATAAAAAAATAATACTTGCTAACGTACTATAAATTTAAATATTCATTCGAAAGCGCGTATTTCGCTTAGGCAATACAATGCAAAATATAATTACTTACCCATTACAGTATAAAATAAAATTAGAATAATGCCCATACTATAAATAGGTACGAGTATACGAGTATTTTGCAATACATCTTAAATATCAAAAACTGTCAGGTTTTATTCAACAGTGATAAGATATTAATAATATTTTAACTTATTAACGACAATGATAACATGTTAATTAATTACAATTACACCGACACAAGATGATTTTACAGTTCAATTATAAACAATAAACTTTATTAATCGGTGTCATATTTGATAATAAGTTTATCTTTTATCATACAAGTCGGAAAATTCCTTATGTATTAATTTACAAGGTGTTCCAATTTTAACAACATCCCTTAGGTAAATATAAAAACCTCCAACTTATCCGTCAGGGAAGCAAAGAAAGTTTCTTCGCTTCCTGCTTGTCATATATGTTATAACTAGCGGATCCCCGCGGTTTCACCCGCTTTAAAGAAGTAAAAACGCATACATATTTAAACATAAGTGATACTCAGCGTTCCCGCGATAACGCGCGCGTGCATGTGATGCGCGCGTTGTTGGAATTTTCAAAAATTAAAGTAGTCTATGTTACGACTTAGACCTTCAGATATCTTTCAGTGAAAGTCCCGTTATAATCGACGAGCATCCTGAAGGCGTCATAAAACCAAAATTAGAAATGTTACTCCAATAGTATAGAATATTATCAGCGATAATGAGTATAAAATGTAATACCGATTCAATCCAATACTACAAGCAAGAAAATACCGAAAAAATCACCGTTAAAATGTTATATAATATCGTTTTTACATATGCGCGTAACCAATATTCGTCGAAACAGATATAAGGTAATTGTTAGTAAGATGTAGCCCAAATTTTAAATTATTCAAAAGACAAAGCAACTAAATCTTCACAATATTATGCGTTATATAAATTAAATGTAACAGTGTAGTGTATCTTGCCAAACAAGCTTCTTATTTGGTCTAAAGTTTGGCAACGCAGTAGAGATTTTCATTATTAAGTAACAAATACATCGAATTAGGAGGAAATATACCTATTGATAATGATATTGATGAAAAAACAAATAACACAAAGCTAACTGAGTTTCTAAGAGATCCGAATAAATATTTATTGGTATTTGAAGAATAGTATATCAAGTTACTTTGCGGTGGGATTCGAAAAATACATGTACCTAAACTCAAAATCTATAACACAAAAAGTCAATGTTGTACAACCCTTCAGAGATTGATTGTAAATGCACTACCGGTACACCTCTTTTTATGGTCTAAAGTGAATGGAAAAGTGGAAAGTAAATTTTTGCACGAATTGTTCCTATATACGAGTATTATTTAAGGGCAAAAGCAACTCTTATTAATAATTAGTTTATAGATATTTGTTAATTAATATGAAGACTACGAACTGTATACATCTATATCTACATGTTTTTATGATAATGAATACGATACGTGACAATAAAATTCCTGTAAGTACAACAATTTCCTATCTTAAAATCATAGAAGACCGATAACTTCAAGAGTTTCTGTGTGTTCCATAGTTTTAATCTCTTAGTTGCCTCTTACGGTATCACAGGAAGAGATTGAATGGTGTTGTTCTAGCTCATCGCACGACCAACAAACTAATATCCATCTCCCTATATTGTATCCAATCCGACTGGTTTTCCCCGCTCGAATGGACACTACGATGACCGATGATTCAGGCGGATTTACTTCTTGTATCAAGGCATTGTTATCTGGCCGCGTAACAATGGCGTGTTTAGAGAATTTAACCATTTCAATAGACTATATCATCTACGTAGGTAAATAACTGTACCTGGAACAAGTAAACAAGGTTTCTAAAGACCTAATTCGAACTATAGGTTGATGAAGATGACAAAACACATCGGAAACTCAAAATGAGCATGTCCGAGCCAATATTACCATCGGTCAATGCCCCTGCGAGTGCGAACTCGAAATTATTGGTCGTATTAAACTCGAAACGATTCGATTACCAGATTGCTCGTGAGGAATACTCGGCACCTGTCAGACGCGGTCTTTGTTCGTAAAAATTCACGCGACTCAATTTTTTGTCTGTATTCTAGGTAAATTGTACGTCATTCGACCCTCGACATTGTTTTTGTATCTAACGGACACATAGATGACACCTACAGCATTTATAACATATAACATATATTGTATGTAGCTTTGATTTTGTTTATGAATTTAATGTTAATAGAATCTGGATTCGTATAAATATACTGCAGTGGTCACCATATTTCATGCTATAAGGACCTAATGCTATAAGCTACGTAAGTAGTTATCAAAATTTGTGAGGATGAAACCACCACTGTCATTAATTTTAGAATCTATGCATACAAAAATGCAAATAAAAATAGATTGATTGTTGGTGGTTGAATTTCATGAAATTTACATACTTAGTACAAATAATTTATATGTTAAGTACATCAGCGCGCGTAGCTTCGTACCTTTAAAAAAAGCACCCAGATCTGTTTTATTCAACCCGCTAAAAGAAAAATAACTTTAAATCTTATTTAGTATTAAATTATTTCGTAACATTTCGCCGTTACGATTATCAGGCTTTTACGTCACAATTTCGAAACGTTATGATAGTATTGTTATGTGACATGTGATATGTCATACATTCAAAAGTAATAATACTAACCACAATCGATGACTTCAGAAGATTACTGGAAACAATATCTAATACAATCATTTCATACACTATTTAATCTTTTAAGTTTTACATAACCTTCTTAGTTGCATTTATGACCTTCGTTATTATGATTATATATTATAATAAATTAAGTGTTTAAGAACAATGTTAGGTAATTACCTATTTAATTAAATAATTAATTCAGGAAAAATTAGTGTCAAAAATTCTTTTACTAGTGGTGTACTTGACGGAAGGGTTTAGTAAATCGGCAATTTATTTTGATTTACGTATAAACTTGTGTATAACAATTCATTCATACAGTTAAATAGCGCTTCATTACTGTTAATACATTATTCGAAAATGTAACATGGTTTAATTAGATATTCTATCTTTAAGTTACAATATTTAATCCTTTCCATTCATCCTATAGAGATCAGCAATTAAAGAAAGTTTTCACAGCGCAGTTTCTTGTCTTCTGAATTCAGCGGTTTCTCTTTCTACCCTCAGTCTGCGTGGTGAAAGATATTTCTACTAATAATATGAATAAAAAACGTGTCAAATATTGTGATAACATAAACTGAATACATCGCTTTAAACATTCTCATTGTAGGTATCATAACATAAAATTCAATTTACCAAAATTGGGACACATTATTACAAATCGATCAGTGGCACACATAAACGACCATTTATATTCAGAGTACATGTTAATTGGATTACTAAGTCAACTGTGTCGTTTAATTTAAAGCATTGGACGAATGAAGGACAGCTCTGAAACAATTCGATGGATTAACGATTAAAATCTATGGTGTCCGATGTCCATTACAATAAAAACTTCGGCTATTTATAAGCATTTTTACGTAAAAAATAATACTTACAGGTTCTTGGGACTATTGTACCGTGTCGAGTTGTGTGCTGTTTAGAGTAGTAGAGTACCTATACAGCGTGATTTTTGAAGTGGATAGGGAAATCCGAAACTATAAAGATTATCGAAAAATGCTGTAAGGACTAACGAAGCCGATTATAATAAAAACTAAAACTGCATCATTATAAAACAATATTCATTAGATAAAATTCGGTAACTTATGAAAGAACTTTCAGCATTTTTCGCGCCATCCACGGATACTTGAAAAGTTTACGCTTATTATTTTATTTGATTTACGTTTGATTACGTTTATTTGATTAAAACAAATTAGTAACTCAAATCAAATAAGTAAGCTTAACCAAAAAAGGAAAAAGAAGATATCCTCTATATAATTAAGACAAATGAATATAGTTCCAAGGTGCTAAATGTGCGACTTTTTATGCAATCATACGATCAATCGATCGTCGATCAATCAATTTACTCGTATATGATAAATGTAGGTAGTTCGGTGGCGGTCCGCTACAGTTCGGTTTACACTTTTTTAAAGAATGTGTTGGTAGTTCTTCCGTTCTAAAATACGATTTTGTAAGAACTTCCTCAGAAGGTGCTCTATGTCATGGGGATTTTTGGGGCATGCTTTAACGACTTTTCAGAAGTATGTTCATGCGAAACAGTGAAACGTAGAAATCAAGTAACACATAGGTATCGCTAAATTTAATTATAAAAAAGTCCATTTCAGAACAAGGTCGAATCAGAAGATAAATAAAGAATAGAAGATTATCAATTAAATATAGAGTTTACCTACTAATTAAATGAAATACGAAAACCTTTAGGTATAAGAAATCCGAATAAGTTCAGATAGCTTACAAAGCCGCTATTTTGAATTTAGTATTATGACGACGATGTAAAATCCGTTTAAAACTTAAAAGATAAAATCCGTTTTATTTTTAACGTGAATTGGTGAGGATTTAAAACAAATTAATGTGTTTTGAAAATTCAAAGCTAAATTATTCGAAACATTACTTGTATAAAGGATTATAATACTCGTATCTAATCTAACAACTAAACGTAGCCTTGGTATCTACGTATGTCAGTATATTAAAACATTACATTTGCTCATTTACGAGTTTAATTTCCTATTCCCGACATAACAACAAATTTACACTATCGTAACAAGTTATTTAGAATTTTTTTTCTATATACGTTACAAGTTACCTATACACGAGGAAAAAATAATTTAACTCCATCATTCGTTGCGGTGTATTTGTAGGTAAGTGATTGCGCGATCCGGCACAATGGAAGGATTCCGAAGAAAAATATGATTTTAAATTATAATTATATTACGATGTTACTTGTGGATTTTATGATAATAAGAAGTAGTTTTGCCTGTGGAGGAGACAAGGCCTCGCGTCGCTCGTGACATCATGCGTCCGCGACCAAGATCGCAATCTCAACGATTTACATTATTGTCATATTGATTTACTCGCGCCGTATATACAGCACTGTTACCATTTTAACGTGTTACGAATTAATTGGCCACCCATGAGCAAAAACTTATCAACACTTCCAACTACACAATACCTATTAAAGTAAAAACTAAATTGTTGCCGTTTACGTATTAATAATGGGTGGAAAATTTTGATACCTTAGGTATATACGTACATTTAAGTTTTTACACTTGCAACAAAAACTTGTAATTTAACGACATGCTAATATATTTAAATTCGTGTATATTTCATTTAGTTAAGCAGCGTTTAATTTTTCTTCGCAAAGCAGATCTGTAGATATCATTAGTTAATTAGAATGCTGTGTAAACGACAAGTTAGAAAACTCACTCCATTTCTCGCCAGTAATCTTGACACGTAAAGTAAGTCTTTATGACATTTTAGTCTTAAATAGCAATTAGAAATCAGTCGTTATTTATATATTGTAGAAGCATCAACCTTCATAAAGTCAACCTAATGGTAAGTGGAAACCATCCATGGACATCCATTATCATCCACAAAGAAAACCAGAGTTCTGAAGTAGACGTGTTGCTACCTGAGGCCTAATTTGGAACCACGCACTTCAAACCAGAACACAACAGCGCTTACCCCTGCTGCAGCAAAGTGGTGATGCCTGTAGATTCGAATCACAAAGATTACCTTTAAACGTTACCAGTTTTTTTTTTATATGACCGAAGTAGGAAACGTGCATGCAGTCCACCTGATGGTAAGTAGCCACTGCCGCCCATGGACATCTGTAATCAATCCCAGATCACAAGGACCCAAGGTTGACCACACTTGCGTTGCTACCCCTGAGGACTGTGTTGGAACGCCTCGAATAAGTTTGTCTTTATAACCACACACTTCAAACCAGAACACAGCAGCGCTACACTGCTGTTGTAAGGCAGAAATAGTCGTGGCGGTGGTGCCGCCGGAGTCGAACTAGTGGTCCTACCACCTTTAAAGTTAAATTTTAATTTATTTAAAAGATCATTGGTTATAGGTACAATACATGCGACGTGACGACGGAGTGCGGGCAATTTACCGGCAGACGGTTAGGTATGTCAACAATCGATTGTTATTTGAGACCAGTAGGTGACTACGTGATATGTCTCGTTTTAACTACTATTAAGGCTACTTACGCTAATACGGAAATCTCTGTGTTAAGTATGAATTATATTTAATGTTATAAGCAATGGTAGTGTAGCAAACGAAATTCAAATTCAAAATCTTGATTGCTCATCCTTATTTTTTAAATCAGGTCTTAAAATTAATATTAGTATATTCCAGTGTAATTACTACATAAGAATTAAAATATCTACATAATAAGATACGAGTGTACTAACTAATGGTAAGTGGTCACTGGTGCACACGGACACTTGCAATCAACCCCAGATACAAATGAAATTTTACTAGAAGTGCGGACCACAGATGCCTTGCTTCCTCTAATTTCGCATACCACACTGTTTAAACCAGAAATACACTGCTGTTATAAGGCAGAAATATTTGTGGCAGTGGTGTCACCGGAGTCGAACCATAATGGGATCTACCACGTTTAGATTGATTCAAGCAGTATCGGATTTAAATATTTCAAAATCCATATCTAATAAACTCTTATTCATTTATATACAAGTAAGTAAATACAAAATTAAACAACACCGAGTAGGTACGATTGGTCTTTTAATAAGTGACCTTTCTTCCGCGTTTCGAAGGACTCATTAATACGTCGCTTGTTATAATGATTGTTATAATTAAGCAACAAACAATAAATGATAAGTTGACAATTAAGTAACAAAAAGAGTTTCAAAACCTACTATGTATGTATAATTAACAGTTGTTCAATAAGCATTTATTCCATTTCTAAGTAGCAAATATCTTCAAAAACTGGGATTAAAGAAAAAATGTATTTTTTTTTTCTTTAATCCAAGTTTTTGAAGGTTAGTAGGTATAACTCTCTTCATAATAAAAATATTATATAATTCATATAACTCAATATTTAAGAACAATTAACTTCACATTTCACCAATAACAAAACAAACCATAACTAATAGGCCGCTATATTAAGTTGATCATTTACTGATGCTTATAATTTCATCATTATTAACATTGTCACGCTATCTACGCCTCTTCTAATAAATCTGAAGTTAAAATATCTCTAATATATATCACTACGACATTCCACAATGAAGTCCTGATTTCCATTCTAATTCTGTTCTATCTAGATCTGAACCAAAAAAATAGTGTCAAAGACCGAGACACTCATTTATTATGAGTGTTATTGAAATTCGGACGCGAAAACAAAAATATTTGAGTGTTGATATTTATTTCCAGTTAACACAGAAAAATGATGAATGAGGAACATTTTAACGTAACTGATGATATTTCATAATAGAAGCTTGTAAATATTTATGTGGATATGAATGTTAGGTATGTATAGGTATTATTTTATATATCTTTGTCATGTGATTACGAGTATATTCATATATGGTAGGTACACTCGTATATTTATATTGCGAACTGATCTTGCGAATGAGCCTTAAGGGTAAGGAATCGGTGTAATGTCATCCACTAATTTCGCAAAATTTCCACTCAATGCAATAATGGCATTTATCGCTGTATTTTTTATATCTGATTAACTATTTTGTTATGCACATTGTCATGTACATATTACTGACAACTCTACAAATAATACTTACGAATTTTATTCATATTTTTAAATGTTAATTTATTACTTCTTTTAACTTATTTTCGAATCTAAGTGTAGCAACAAAAAATAAAATAATAACTTTAAAGTTATTTTAGTAGTTACTAGCTTTTTAACGCGGCTTTGCAAGCGTTAAATTCCTCTTAAATCCGTCTCTTTTAAAAAAAACCGCATCAAAGTCTGTTGCGTAGTTTTAAAGATCTAAGCATACATAGGGACAGTGAAAAACTTTGTTTTATACTATATAGTGATTTTTCAGCATGTTTGTATCAGACATTAATAGCTAAATAAATAGATCTGTCCAGTTCTAGAACGTCATTATATTCTGACATACAATCAATATTTTCCGTGTATCCTTACAGATGCAGTATCAGTTCAAGGAAACCATTTTCCGATAAACTTGTGAGCCGTTGCTACGTCCAATTCTGAGAAAATATGTTTCTGTTAATCGCTTGTCAATAGAACTTATTTAATTAATTTTATTTGCTCATTTGACTTACGTACCTACTCTAAAACAATAGACTTAGCGTACCTTAAGATAGAAGATTAAATCAGTCATAATTACTATATCTCTCATGTAATCGCAATAGATATTTTTTTATTTTAACCCAATCAAAGATTTTTTATTCCATAGCATTGAATTGCGTTTTTATTTTGCCACATATTCAGTACATACATTCAATTAAATATATTCTAGTTCCCATTTACCTATATTTTTAAGTCATATTTCTTTATGTACGAGCAAAAATTCTAAAATTACCCCAAGAGAATTCATTTGGGCGTCAATAAGCACGTTTTAAAATTACAAACGGACACTTGAATTTTATTAATATAGATGAGTGAGTACGGAATGGACGATAAGTGTGGTGCATGTCGGAGTGAGACGGAGAACAGTGCATTGTGACCTCGCGACTCATCTGCTATGCTTAATCGGGTCGAGCGTTCAATGTCACCGACGTCAGAACGTGGTACGTACGTGAGAGGTAGCGGGAGCGATTCAATAGTAGAACTTCGTTACTAAATAAGAAGTTACTCGGTAAATAATTTTCGTGTATACCTCTGGTTACGGAGTTATAATTATGTAAGTGTATCATACATAAGTGCTATCCAGCATGTAACTTATCAACATTCAACTCCAGTATTAAATTCAATATATTGAATAAACATATATTATTTGTTGTCGTTTGAATTTGATTAAAATAAGAGAGCATAGTTTAAAAACAGCAGCTCAAAGACAACAATATAGATTCAAAAGAATAATTTAAGTGGAAAAACCTACAATATCTTAAATCGCCTATGTGTAAGTCCCAATAAAAATATTTTTCTAAGATTGTTTTTTGTATTACAGAAAGTGAACATAAAATCAATCTGACATTATTACAGAGATTTCGCGACGCTCGGCTCTTTTAAATTAGGCGCTAAAGTTATCTACAACTGTTGTAAGTACAAGGCGTATCACTTGTAATTTTCGTAATTGTATTTTATCAGTCAACAGCAATGTATATATGTACTCGCAGTTTATTTTTAGCTGAGCAAAATCCATACACGAGTAAGGTTACTTTGAAACGCAATTCCGAATAATCTAAATACCTACTATTTGGATTTGCAAACATCATATGTACCTACATACATAGTTAGATGTTATGGTCTTAACCGCTTCAATCACATGAACGTCCCACTGTTGAACATTAAAAATAAATGGTAAGATTAGACTTTGTACCCACCTACAAAACAAGACCTATAGCAAGGTAATCTCACCTATTTGTACCTAATAACATCAGTGTTAAACGCTGTTGTGTTCTGGATTGCAGGGTGTTAAAAGGCACACATTTATTTGAGGCGTTCCAACTCAGTCGGGCGTAGCAAAGCAACTGTGGTCGACTCTATCTGAAGTTAATCGCAAACGTCCTTGTGCGGCAGCAACCTTACTATCATGTGGACTTCAAGCTCGTTTGCTACTTCAACCGCTTCAACCGTCTTATGAACATGAGATCGCCCATAGATTCGTTGCTACTCCTGAAGGCTAAGTTGCAAAGCTTCAGATAAATATGTCTCCTATTCCACACCCTAATGATGAAGAATAAACTCAACGAATTAATGTAACTACAATCATAAGATAAATTCCAATAGTCCATATAACCACTTAACAATTAAATTAAAGGAGACGCAACATAGTTGCACTATAGAAGGTGCAGTAGTAAATTAAAAACGCAATTTAATTAAGACACCGATCGATGATCCTTATTTCTCTTAAGCGAGTGGCATGCCTCTTTCATTTGCACATATACAACGATAAAAATACACTTACATCTGAATTCCACATTAGTAATAACTACTTAATAGTCCTTAATTTGGTATACGGGAACAGTTTAAAAGAGCATCAATGTCGGTCCTATGCAGTCCTCGATGTAGAATTTAAAAGTTTATGTTATAAAATTACACTGGAATTTATAAAAACACAATTTGCCGTATGTATATATAAATAAATTGCTAAACACATATAAACTTTTTTTGATGTACAATTGAGTACACAATTTAACTCCTACCACTACTAAACGTTACCTTTTACATACCTATCTTTTATAAACACTAACAAAACATGATAACATTTTGATCGTTTAGAAGTTACTTACTTTTTAATTAACCCAAACCGGGTAACACCATTTAATGTACTGTAATGTATTTAAATTTAATCTCGATGATTTTAATCTCATTAAACATTGTCAATCACTTGATGGCTTAATTACCAAAACATGTTAACAAATATTAATCGTAAGCTGTTATAATTTATAACATGTACGCTGACAAGTAATAATTTTTCGGAACATAACCTTACTACGTAATAGTTTCGTTTTCCTGTTCACGATAATGATCTTATGATCCGGTAGTGTCGTTGCCGTGTAATGTTAATTTTGTGAACATTTTAACAAATTATATTACACGTCGCTAGGCGTACGTAAATAATGATACTCGTACTTGGTGTATGTGAACTCGATTACCGGTAAAACAATGGTGCAGAGTTCCGGCAGTTAACAAACACTACGGAACATACTTGAGATGTGGGAGTATCTTACCAAAAACGTTACATTTGCTATAGTCCAATGGTACGAATCAATCAAAGCAACCCACCAACCAACCAACCAAGCAATCCCTCTGATTTTCAGCAATTAGAAGACAAAATCAAAGTCGTAAATTTAATTTAATCTTAAATAAAATCTATTTGGTTTATTAATACACATACAGTTTACATAATATATGTACTACACTGATTAGTAATTTAAGTATCAGAGATAACAATATGTACATGTGATCATCCACAAATAGGAATAAAAATTATATCCCCTCATTACTTCAAGAGAGTCATATAACCTTAATCAATAAATTAAGCAAATGAAAATTGCTCGTTACAGGCATAAAAGTAGCCATTAAACACTTAGGTACAAATGCGCTATTTTCGACGAACTCACCTTATAAGTAATTAATGTATTCTAATTTGTTTCCACATTATGACACTGCGTTATCGCGAACCTGCCTAAACTAGATAATAAAATTCGCTACTACACACTTACAAGGCGCTATAAAACGGTAATTAAACTGCGAGCGTTCAACTAAAATTACGTTTGACATACAAACGTAATTTTAGTTGCAAACTATTAATTAACAAATTCTTAAATCCCCTTTCAAATGTTGATAAAAATAACGAAAAAAATAAACTGTTATTGATTGGTTACCAATTAGTCACTATTTTTGATTTTAAGGCAAATAATTAAATTTTCTCTTACAATTAGGTCTGCTGGCGCATTTTTTATAATTATTAATTATTTGTACAAAAATATTATATTTTTTATGTAAACATGTACATTGTTTTGAATACAAGAGAGTCGGACAAAGGACTCTACATACTGACTTCTTCAGATAAAACTATGTTAACTTTGCGAATATTCTCATAAATATATAAATCTCTATAATATTATTTAAAAAAACGATATAAAATTATTAACATAGAAATCCATAAATACTCTCCCGAATAGGCATCAAAACAACTTTAAATGAGTTTATGTACGCTCTATTACGTATATGGTTAAATTTTTATAAATTTAATTTAATTAATGTAAGAACGTGCATTCTCGCAAGAATTTGCTCGAACGAGGTTAGCCCGGATGCCGAAACGGAGGTACGTAAAGTTAAATCAAATGAGGTGCACATTGCACAAAATTTGTCTGAGTAGAGCGTGCATTCCGTGCATTGCATTATCGATAACTTCAACCTGTACAAATGGACATGGACAAAATCGACCTAAAAATACACCGTTCAATATCAAATTAAAATCAAACTAATTGTGACTTCATTGCTCTCATCGGCAGTTATCAGAACTTTATTCTTATTTTTTGATTAAATAAATAGAAATCGAAGTATCAAACTTCTTCAGATCTGGTCTTACCCGAGACTACAGACTAACTGACTACAGATACTTTGTGCTTCATGACGACTTAGTTGGAATGCCTCGGTGGAATTCCAATCCACTGAACTGGCAGATATTAAATAGTAGCTTTATTCGTCGTTCTAGATCTATGCGTGTATTGTTGACTAATCCATATATCGTGATTACGTCAGACACTAACTGTTGAAGACGTCATGAGTGAACGAAGACGATTGAACGAATATACCGACGATCATAAAGCGACAGATCAGTTTTCAAGGGAAGCCCACAGGAGGATTAAATAGGTTCGTCACAAGTTGAAGTATCCAGAAACATACGCGTGA
Source organism: Urbanus proteus proteus (assembly GCA_018251915.1). NCBI lineage: Eukaryota > Metazoa > Arthropoda > Insecta > Lepidoptera > Hesperiidae > Urbanus > Urbanus proteus. Next base: position 36,706 of record DWPV01000083.1, read on the forward strand.
ATTAATCCTATTAGGAGTATCGATGTACACGAGTCTCACGACACTATAATAATAACGCTTGCGACGCTGATAGTCCCACCCCACACTACGATTTTTGCTGTGTCGTAAGTGCCATGGACACAAAGACGAATATACAAACACCCAGTCCTAAAAGAGTAATCTAAATTCATCGTTCAGATATCTAGCAGGCCGGGGATCGAATCTGAAACGTACTGCGTGTCAGACCGATATAATGACCCCTCCTCCACGCGGGTCGAACTGTTAAGACTCTGTTTCGCCTAAAACTCGTCATAATGTTAAGTACATACGTAAAATCAAATTAGACGCATATTGCACAAATTCGTGTGAGTGGAACGGGCATTCCTCGTGATAAATCAACGCTTCTAGCGCGTATTGAGGACAAGTCCGACCTAGGAAAGGTAAATGCCTCAATGCTAGCTGCGGGCGGAGGCGAGAGGTCGGCCGCTCTATCTCGGCCCCGAAACAAATACGCACTATTTGCCAATACATGATGCTACGTACTGATGACTAAATGTTTGACTTTTTTATACATTTTATATTTCTTTACGTAACTAATTTGTTGGAAATGTAAATACTAGCTACTAACTAGAAAGATGTGCGGCTGTAGATTCTTCTCCAATATATTTTTACATTTATTAAATCTACGAGGAAGATCTTCGAAATTTCTGTTGCCATGTTGCTTCACCATAATCATGATTTCTTGCTACTTGGTATGGCATCAACGTTATTTTATTAGTAGTAAAAACGTCTACAGTACAATACAAATCTACAGTAATAAATTGAAAACATATCCATACATTAAAGTACAAACCGATAGCGCATTCGTGCGATATTTGTAATACAAGTACAATAACTTCCAATCAGTGTTTCATTTAACTACCTAAATATAAAAAAATCTAGATTATTGTAAACATGTATTAACCGACGCAAGTAATGCTAACAAATACTTGACAACACGCTCAGTAGCGTTTCTAGTATTTTGTTCTTTCCCGTGCAAAACAGACAATCAACGTTACACGTACCGTTGATAACTTAATCACGCAAGGTTTCACATTCAATAGTTTACGTATATCGCTAAGTATACAGATAACATAGAAATAGCATAATCACGTAAATGTTTGATGTTTTTAGTCATGATTTTATAAGATTTACATACGATTATAGCGGATTAAAAATCTAAAAAACGGATTATATTTATGTTAAATATGCATACAGATATAAAACAGGATGCGTAAACTCTGTATTATGTAAATTCGATTAGCCTTAAGAATCCGGTAATTGATAAGCGAAATGAAAAAAATCATATGACGTACGGACGACATTTTATTTATAGTTTTAATGATAAATCCATTTTAAAATACTCACTTAGAATCAATAACGTAGAGCCTCAGACTGTTGCTATCATAAAAAATACACGTGTAGGAATAGCGTTAATTAACGACTACATAAGATTTATCACTCTTTTATATGATAAAGGTAATTAAAACGAGCCCCACAATGATTGAACTAAGTAAAAAGTGCATTCGTGTCGTAAGTGGTTAATATGTCCTTTTTTCTATTATTGCCATGGACACGGATCATAGCATCGAATTATGTACGAATGATATAAATTAACCACTACTGCCTATTCATAAACCAAAAACTTCAGTAGGTACCTGACGATTTAACCAACCCAATTTGGTTTCACTGTAACTGGAGTGTTCGTATTTATACCTACATATAGGTACCTATCGCTTTTACCCGCAAAGACTCCTAGATTCCTTCTAAAAAGGCAAACATTTAAATAGTTTAATTTAATATGCGTTCTAGTTCTGTGTTTAAATACTATGGCCCATGAGTAGCCGTAGACGCGACACAGGAAATCCTAATGCGGAAATAAGCACGTATTTTAAATATATAGAGACATAATTTATTAATAGCTCAGTCTGTCATAAAACAGAGCAATACCCGAGTAGAGGTATGCTAATTGCGATTATCTGATAAGATTCTAGAACAATTCAATCAAGTTTGGAGTGCGATTGCGAAACTGCAGCTCACCGCGGCTCGGACGTCCTCGGGGCCACGTGACCGCGTGCGCGCGCGCAATTATAACAATCATAACTGCCATACGGTTAGCGGTAGGGCTCTGCTAAATCAAGAGTATTGTAATGGCTGGTTAAAATACATAGATTAAAACTCTGGTTTTTAATTTAAATATTCAGTAGGTATTCAGTAGGTAAGTCGCATTATCTGGGCACATTCGTGCTGTACACATAAGTAAATATTGTAAAACTAAATACACGGTCTTCTATTAGTATCAAATGTACACTACAAGAGGTTTTAATAGTATAAAAATACCAATCGAGCATACAGTCCATCTAATAACAGCATGATTTTCTACGTCTGACTAAACACAGATGGGATTTGAAAACTGTTTATATCAGCCTTACATGCGTATCTAGATGAGAGCTGTTGTTACAGAAATTCTAGATACTAAATAAAAAATACCCAAAAAACCAGGATATCAATCATGCATCACACTCATGTAAATCACATATCTATTTAGCTCATTATTAAAACGTGATCACACATCATTGAGATTTTTTCTTATCTGCAATCTATAGAATCAAGTTTTTAATATGTCGACGTGTGAAATAGGCACATTTTAACTAGCTATGCAATGTCAACTGTATTTTAAACTATCGTATTATTAAATAAATGGTATAGGTATAATAAATTGTTCCACTTTTGATGAACTTAGGTCTTTTTAATAATAGAATTAGGCACGTATCTCTATATATAAAGTATTCAGTGTAGATTCTCAGACTGCATCTTACGATGGTAAGATTGGTCATGTCGGTACCCGTTGAAGTAAGGTGGTAGAATTCGTAATTTGACACAGGAAACACCCTATACCATGAAGGCTGAGATTCTGATGTAGCAATACATCTTTGGCCAACCTATAGTATGGTAGGACAGAAGCCACTTATCATCAGGTAACTACATGCTCGTTTGCTACTTCTATATAATGATAAGTAACTATAATAATATCACAAAAAGCACGCTATTAGATTAGCCATCAGATGTTACCAACAAGCGCTTTCGAGTTCTCCTGTGCGTCCTGTATACTCGTCACTCACTAAGCTACAAGCAACAAACAAGCGAACAAGCAAAAACGTTTCAAGGCGTGCTCTGCACGGGTGCGATGCGACTCGTATATGGCAAGGTCGGCGGGTGCACGCGACATCCGCGCAATCACTTTCACTACGCGTCTTGCCAAATGCACCGCGGAGGTGCCGTTCGCTAGATGGGCTGTTATGTCACTGATAAACAGGTGAGATGGATAGATTTAGTATGCGACCTTAGGCACTCAATGTCGTGTCCTATAGATTGACATATTTCCGTTTTACAGAACTTACCATATGAATATTCTTCGTTTTACAGAAATGAAATAGCTTCCATTTAAAACAGTATGGAGTCATTTGCCTAAAATATTAGATTTTATTGTAAGCAACCTAAAATATTAGATTTCAGGCAAATGACTCTATACTGTTTAAATTTATGTCAAATAATCGAAAAAATGCATATAAATTATTAAAAAAAACTTCATTGAAAAGTGTTACAACTTACACAACCAAAAATATCGCCCGGCAAACGTAGTAGGTATCACATAATATTCACATAATCGTTAGGTTTTGAAGCACATCTAGTGAAGCATACATCAATACTCACACGCTTCCTCTTAGCGCTAAATTCATTTCAGCGTAACTGTAATGTGCTTTCGTAACTTGCTAAGCTCACGTAATCAGTTACAAAGCACAAACATGCAAAACATTACATACACATACATAACCCGCTCCACTTTGTGTCAAAGGATTTATTTCGCTACTTCTGTTGCTGTAATCGGTATTTTAGCTTAAACAGTTAAGTGACAATTGCAAAATAAGAAAATATTTTTAAGTTATCACAACTATTTTCTCGTCTGGGCAGGTACAATTTGATTCTATCCATGAAATAAGGAAACACAGGAAGAGACACGTGGGCGAATTGAAGCGACTACCAGTATGATTAGCTTAGCATACTTAACATCAATGCTTACCAGTCATTGAGACACGTAAATTTTGTTTTGCGTGTAGTAAAACTTTTGTAAAACTTCGTAAACACGTCTCGTTCATTGTTGACAACAGACAACCAATAAAATGCATGTTTCTTAGTGGTAAGGATACGATAAGGTACTGATTTCTATGTGTTTGTTTGGTTACACCGGTTCCCATACTAATCGGCTCGTATGCCACTTCCTTATCTACCACCGTCCAACTTATTTCTACCGTGTAGTAATTTCGAACCGTTTCGGTGAAAGGATGTACTCGTAGATACCGGATGACCCGTTGATCATCATAGTCAAATGACTTAAAAGTGAAGCAACCATAATAGTCCTCAGAAGTGGCAACGCAGCTTAAGGTAGAGCCCCCTCTATAATGGAATATACCTAATCGTCCAGCAAATGTAAAGTGGTTACTGCCATCCATGGGCATCTGTAAATCATTCCGTAACGGACAAGATTCCTACCCGAGATCGATTACACTCCGTTATGTAAAAATGCTTAAGTACTGAGGAATGCCCAATTAAGTGGCATACCTGGTCACTGCAATGCACATACTTGTTTTATACATATTATATTCCAAACGGTAAAAATCCAAGCTAACGTGGAAAAATAATTCAAGAGCATGCACTCATAAACCACCGATAACAGCGCGTTAATACTGAACTGTTTCAACTCACGAAGGCGCCCCTCATAATCCTTATATACAAGCACATAACATAAAAAATCGATTGAACGCCATCTTCTGTGACGCAACAACTATAAGTAAAATGAATAAACTATTCAAAGGCCAATAAAGCAGTCAGCGGCCTTGTTTTTCAATAAATCATATTATATTTATTTTGTTGACGAGTTAATAAAAATATATTTATATCATATTAGCTACTTTATGTCAAATAAATATTAATGTCGTATTTTAGACAACCTTGATTTGTGTCTACACTGTCTACTAAACAGGAAACAGTCAATCGAACATTTTTCTATTTCTCTATACTTATAGCATATTTATTATCGTTAGATACGAACAATAAATTAACTAAAAACAGAAAATTCGGGGTTCGGGATTTTGCCCTTGAAAACTTTGCCTTAGAATATTTTCTATGATAATAGCAGTTAATTACCTCCAAGATTGTAACTTATCAATGTGTGACTTGGGCTTGACCATCACTATTAAAGTGCTGTGCCACAGTTCGGTCCAAAATTCATGTAATTCAAATATTCTTACACGCAGTTTACAGTGCGCACATAACCTACAAAAATTCAATAGAACATAATATAGGATTCGAGCCGCAAATTCTACTTTCTGTTAACACAATTTCACGAAATAAAAAATGCATCAAACGAAGACAAATATTTGTAAACTAAGAATAAAATACCGATAAGTGAAGTGAAGTTTAGAATGATTAGAATTTCGCGATGTCGCGTGCACGCAAATGAATTCTTGATGCAGCGTTGCATAGCAGTTTGCACACGCGTCACCATAATGCTATTTTCTCCTTTCTCTACAGAAAATATCGAAATCAGATATACCGTTGTTTGATTTGCTTTGCTTCAACATTCACCGTTCTTTCATAGTGGTTTATAGCACTTTTTAGGATTCTGTATCCAAATGACACAAAAGTACCTAACCCCTATAACTTCCATCATGTCACTTTGATACGTGACGTTGATCATAAAATCTTTTCCGTTAATAAAGTATGACAAACATTAACTATGACACCTTGAACTGTTCTAGGCAACTACCTACTAGAGAATATCTCAGTACTTATAATTTACAAATGTAGAGTCTGTACATAACGGAGCGGTCGTGAAGTCCACATTCAAAAGAAGGGCCAAATAAGGTGAAATCGTTACACATGAAAAAGGTAGTACCTACTTCTTGTGTTCACTTACAGCAATCCCAAAAATACAAACTTAAAAACCATTGTCTACTAATTCCACCCCATTGCTGTAAGATACAATTATTCTGCAAATGTATTCTGTTGATGTAGACCGTGGACTTAATATAATATATTTACATGACAAGGTTTAGTAAAAAATAAGTTAAAACCTTCATCCCAAGACTCGTTAGAACCTGTGCCGAGCCGATAATGCTCAAATAAGATAACAAGACCAGTTTAGGGCAGACCTTGGATTCCTTAACAAAATTAGTCACAAAGCAAAACAAACCACGTCCGACTGTGGTTTTTGTTACGACGAATTCGAAGACGCTATGAGTGGTCCCGACGAATGACATAAAATCCGAACTCAAATTAGTCATTTGTTACATATACCGATTGTTTATGTTGATAACTACGCAGTTTAATTAGACTGATAGTCATAACTAATGGTTCATTTGAATCTACAGCCATCGAACGTGTTGTGGCAGATAATATCATATTTTCCTATATAATAATTACTATTATGAACCTAATTTTACACAGAGAGAAGATCCTTCCCAGCTGGGAACTTCTCTCAGATTTACAATTATTTCCGCAATAGCCATACGCTAACCAAGTGCGGATCCGAATATATTATAATTATATGCATAGGTATCAACACTTTTAATGTTATGAAAAATATCTGATATATAAGTGTTATGATGATTATTTCCGATACAGTTGAAGCAAGTCATCATTATTTTCTAATACACACCACTAATAAATTGAGACTGCATAGAAAATAGGAATGTTCTAACATAAAATAGTAATTGATATGGCTTTGACGTCTGTAAGTTAGTTGGACTATTTAGACTTAACTATTCGAATAATAGATGTTATCAGTAAAACCAGTAGCCCTAACACCAAATCGTTGTATACAACCGACGAAATGATTTATTATGTAATAGCTATTAGCTGATGTAATATTGATTTTACCCATAGATTTAGAGATACTAATATTTTTTATGTAATAATCATAAGCGTTACTTATGAACTCGTTCACGGTGGATGTTTAGAACTATTCATAATATCACAACTAAATTATCATATTACAAACAAGTTTTATTATTTATTGTTTTTTACATATCTACACCATTTCTCAATTATTGTCAGAAAAGCCTATTAACATAAATAATATCTTTCGGAAATATTTTATTATTCCATTAGAAAACTATTGATTAATGACTGACGGGTCACCTCAAAGAATGTAATAATTGTAAAAGAACACTTCAGTTATTTGATATACTGAGCAATTAAATAGTTTTATTAGATTTCCAAAATAGACCGGTAAATGTGAAGCTCTAAAAGATTAGTCATTCATTTTTATTTTCAATCTACCTAGTACAGATGCGAAAGTGAGCCGATTCTAGAAAATGCATGACTAAATTCTTTACGCTGAACCATTTGTAGAATGAAATCATCATAGTGAGTAGAACTTCCCGTACCGATAGCCCAAAGTGGATACCCAGTGGGGACAACTCCCGCGTAATACTTTGAGCCGGCATTACTTTAATTCAAGGCAGAGTTTTGTTTTACACACCATAGCATTGGATTGAGTTGCAATAATTTTGTGCGTTATCTATAAATAGCATTTTTAATAAAACAAACTTGTGAAAAAAAATAAGGACCTATCATAACATTTATGTATAGCTATACAAAAATCATAAAATGGGATTCCCTTTAAAACTCTTTGTTCTTACTATTATTGACTCATTACTTTCACATGACTGAATAATACCTTCTTAGAATAGTGAATATACAGGTATGTAACCTTTAACAGTTTTACCTGCCATCTGAGTTATTTTATCAAGATAATGGTAAAATCCGTAGAAATAGAAAATTCGGATACAGTAAAACATTTAAGCACGGTGGTTTTAATTTGTTTGACCTTCTTATTATTTTGGTTTAAAATTTAGTAAAT
>DWPV01000084.1:0-44594 GCA_018251915.1 Urbanus proteus proteus
AGGGCGCGCTCGCGCAGGAGGGCGCCGACGGCGCATCTTCCGCGGCGCGGGCGGAGGGCGGCGGCGGCGCGCCACCGCCGGACGGGCCGGGGGGAGGCGCGCAGAGCGCGACCAGCCGCAGCAGCGCCACGCACCACCACCAGAGCACGGCGGCCAGCGCGCGGGCAGCGCGCCCGACGCGGCCCGGGGCCTCCTCGCGACCGAAATACGCACACCGTGGAGCTGTGCGAGCTCGCTCCCTCGTTCCGTCGACCGGGCGTGCGTGCAGGCGCAGGCGGCGGCTGGGGCGCGACGCGGGTGCGCGCGCGCGGCCACACGGCGACTGCGGCGCCGCTTCCGACGGCGCACGACCGCGCCCGAACACTATTTCGGGAGCGACGCTCCGCACCGCCACCGCCCGCCCGCCGCGCGCTGCCAATTTTACGCGAAATTGCGGGCGGGCGGTGATGCGATATGTACCGCGGCCACCTGCATTGGCAGGCCCGTCACGGCCATCGAAGCGCTCCTAGCAGAATCCTTTTTTCATTGAGAGGGCCCGTGGTCAGGCTCCGAAAGACCCGCGCGCCGATCCACCGAGAGACACGCGCGCCGCTCCTCCACTTAAAATAGTCGGTGGCAAACGTGTTGCGGCCCGTGTCAATAGATACAATGTCGCAGCAATTGGCAAGGAAACAGAGACTCGCACTATCTCACTGTCTCGCGCACTGTGTTGTGAATTCTTATGCACGGTTTATATTTAGACGCAAAATTATTTCTGATATAGATAGGTGTTTGACATTACGTTGAACTCTCATACGTCGGGAAGCTCCACCTGTATAAATACTCTGTGCCAGCCGAGGTACCGGTATCGATTATATTGCTAAGACGAAAACAGGCTTTTAGTAGCTTTTTATTTAAATGTAGCAGTTAATGTATTGATGACAATAAAAAAATGTCTAAAATGACTAAAAAATTTTTAAAACCGGCCTTGTATTTAGGTACGCATGATATTCCTAGTGCGGTTATAAACACGTTTTATGACGTCACATGAAAAGAAATTTTAAGTAGTGTACGAGCGATAATTTTCATTCAGTCTACGCCGTTAGTCTCAGCATAGGTATGTTCTAGTTTTTATGTAATTATCTCCGATTTGTTTGTGGTTAGTAATTCATTACGATATTCAGTAATTATAATACAATTACTTTAAAATATTTAATATCTAAGTAGGTACATATTGTATATTCTTGTGTTAGTAGATGTATTTACAAATAAATTAGGTAAATTACTACATCCTTACATTTTAGGAGAATTGTCATTTTAATTAAGCTCATTTAAGTTATTTATTTATTGACACCAAAACTTAATATTTTTATGCGGTTGCTTATTGGTTTTCGACTCTTATTGAAAACTGATTTTATTAATGAAACCGTTAGGTATCTACTTTAAAATATGTAAGATTCCTGCGTAAAATTAATCATAAACCACACACATTTTGTTGTCAATACTCATCAATACTCATGTCTTACATTAGTGAACGCATAGTTATTTTCTAGTTTACAGTAAATTAATTATGTGTTGAATACTATAATGATTGTCAAATAGTGGGTCGCGACCAATGTTGCCGCAACCCTTTTATGTCCCACTGCTGGGCACGGGTCTTCTCCCATGACTGAGAGAGGCTATGCGACCTATGTACGGCATGGAAATGTTAGAAACAGCAGAGATTATGAAGTCGCGCAATGTTCTCACACACTTAAAGGTTCACCCCATGGAAAATATTAAACACTGGAATAAAATAGAAAATATTTTTAAATAATCTAGAACTTTCTATACGTTTATTTTATACTAGATTCATATTAAATGCGTTTTTTGTATCAATAATCTTTGAAAATCACATAGAGTTTCTACATGTAAAAAAATAAAGTAATTTTAAATGAGTAGAATATGAGTTAATCCAGTCATATCATGATAAAAGTTTGTAAAGTAAAGGTACCTAAACTTTGAAGTTAAGGCCTAAAAAAAATAACAGATAGTTCTTTACATATAAACGTACATAAATATTACGTCATGAAATAACATGATAAATCATTCGAGAATGCATTATCAATGGGGTTTACGGATTTGTTTTGTTGGATTTTTTTTACTACAATGTCATATTTGTTTCCGATGTCAATTATTCATATTATTGTACTATTATTTTAGGCTTAATGAAGTCTAGCATTATTTGTTAATGCACACATCGTGCTAAACGCCCACGACTGTATTTCCCGATACTCCGTAGTAGCAAATCAGCCTGGGACGCCATACGATCAGCGAGCGCATGGATTTATACATATATATTATTACATACAATTTGGTGTGTTTAAACAAACTTTCAGTTAAGTTTTTTTTTTTATTTTTATGTACAGAGCCATTTGTGGGCGAGTCCGAATCGAAATTTGCCAGTTATTATTTTCCTTATAATAAAGAGACAGCAAACGAGAATGCATGGATAGTAAGTAGCATTGCAGTCCGTGAACATATTGGACACCTAACAGAAAGGATTAAACTCCTATTTGAGATCGAAGGTCCGTTGCTACACTTGGAAACAAGTCCCTTTTTTACAAAACGTAGACTAATGTTAGTTTCGGTTTTAAACAAAGGTATGAATAAGCTTCTTCTAGGCAAACATGCTACCTATCCTAGGCTGCATTTTACTTATCATCAGGTAAGATCGCAGCCAAACGTAAGCCTATTAAAAGTAAAAAAAAAAACAAAGGTTTAAAGCAATTGCTTAATACAAAAATGGTTTTAAATTTAGATCTGATTTAGTTACTGTTACTACTATGCTGTCACTTTATTTCAACCCACCCTTTGCTTGCATAGTAGGTAGTCGTTTTCACTATAGAACTCCCGCAGAAATTTTGGGACCTAAATCTGACATCCTTGACAGTTTACAGAGTTTGCATAGAAAAGCCAGTTTTAGGGTAGCTAGCTGTATGATTTTTACCATATAATTGTAATATTTTTCACTATATTATGCTATTTATTCATCTATATTTATATCTTTCAATTACTGTACACTAGCGACCCGCCCCGGCATCGCACGGGTGCAATGCTGATACTAAATATACTACAGAATAAACTGATGTTATTATTCATATAAACCTTCCTCCTCGATCACTCGATCTTTAAAAAAAAAAAACCGCATCAAAATCCGTTGCGTAGTTTTTAAGATTTAAGCATACATAGGGATAGGGACAGAGAATGCGACTTTGTTTTATACCATGTAGTGAAGCAAACTAGCATGCAGTCCACCTGATGGTAAGTTGCCTCTATCGCCCATGGACATTGATAAATAATCAACCTTAGATAAGAACAGCCTTACCTGAGGTTAGCCACTAATGCGTTGCTACCCCTAAGGACTAAGTTCGTCTCGGATAAGCCTACCTTGCTACCACAGCCTTTAAGCCAGAATACAGCAGAGCTTAACACTGCCGTTGCTAGGTAGAAATAGGTGTGCCGGTGGTGCCGCCGGAATCGAACCACAAGGAATTCTAGCACCTTCAAAGTATTGTGAATAAAAAAAATCATAAATTTTATTTCGAAATGTGTGGTATTTTATTTGACAATCATAAATTTTATGACATATTCATGAAACGGAATGTCTCATTCAATAATATTTTTAGAAATGTCAGTGAAATATCGATATTTATAAAATCTATCATACCTACACACGTCATGTTAAGTTGCACTGCTAAATGGTATTCTTGTGGTATTCATACTTTTCTCGAAACCATTCAGATCATGTTTGATTCTTCTGAATTTAGTTTTGAATAATATTTGAAGAAACTCGAATTGTTGGTGACTAAGACGGTATAAAATTGTAACATTATGGAATAAATAAATTATCGATAAAACTAGTGGTACAAGCCCACAACAGACTGTGCTTATGCCTTTTGAGCTTCAACATCTCCACCATAATCTTCCGGAGTCGTAACTATGTGTTCAATTTCAGTGCTTGTTAGGAACCTTCGGCTGCGGCCAAAACTTCGGCCCTTTTTCGCCAAAGTCGAAGGTTTTTCTGAAGGTGGGATTATTGACCGAAGCCGAAGCCAAAGTTGACATTAGTGTCAACGTTGTTGGATAAATGCTCCGGTACCGTAAATCTTTGAACTCTTTACGGTAAAAGAACTGCGTTGTGAGACTTCCATTTTTGTACTTTTAATTTTTTGTGATATAAATATTTTTAACAACTTTTGTTAAATGTGTATTTGGGGGTAAATTTTTGCAACAGAAGTTTAAATTCACAACTGATGGAGTTAAAATTTTACATGAATGTACATTAAGTTTGGCAATGCATAAGTCCTTTAGATACGCCATTTTAAATTCAATATGACTACCCCGTGGCGGAGCGCTCACCATACTGGTCTGGCATGCAATGGCTCCCGGGGTCGATCCCCGGGTTTGTTCAATCACATTTATCTGAATCATGAATTTGGAATTTAGTTATGGGTCTTTGTATTTGTGTATTAGTTTTTATGTGTCCATGGCACCCACGACACAGGAGAAAATCCTACTGTGGGACTATGAGTGTAAAAAGCGACTTAAGCGTCTTAGGTTTTAATGGTGGATGCCCCAAGATGGTCGACCGTAGAGATCTTTACAAGAAGGAAATTTCCGCGGCATGAAACATCTTTAGAACTCTGCCTTACGTATGATATAACCTATGAATACTAAGTTATGTACGCGTCATCGCACGTGTGATAACATATTGACCAGTTTTTCAAATTAGTTATTTACATACCAGTAGGGATATGTGGTGAAATACGTTTTTATAGCAACAAGTTCTCCCTGTGGACAAAATCCATGATATGGGCATTAACCAGTTGATACTCCGGTCAATATCACCTAATATTATTGTTAGCGAAATTCCTAATAAATTATTTAATAATTATCTATTTATTTTACTGCTTTATTACTTCTTGATTGCAATTGACTTATCCATAGCCCGTTAAACAGTGGCCAACTTAGTTTGCTATAATAAAACCCCATACAATATAATATAAGGATTATTTAATAAAAATGTTTAAAAAGCGACCATAGAGTTTAAATGATAATTAACATAATATGATTTTTGTTTCATAATAAAAAAATACATGTTAGTGTAGCTCCAATACAAATAATTTTAGGAGAAATATTGTATAAGCAACAAAAGCTTCACAGCTTCAAAAGAAATCACGATAACAGTGATATAAGGCAGAAAGGTTGCTTCTAAATAGAGTGAGCAGTAATACAGCGCAATAATGAACGCTGTGAAAACTGGAAAATCTTTTATTAATACTTTGGTATGGTATACATAAAGGCTATAGGTAAGGGCTTGGTACGGGCAGGCTCCGCTAGGCGGGAGGAGGCGGTCAGTGCACCGAGGTCGCGATGCACCCGAGCATGTGGCTCGGACCCCTCTTCTCCGCAACTCCCCCTCCGAGCTTTTACATATAAGTCATACACTGTAGCGACTAACAATGACATCGTGAAGTATTCTGAGTGTTACGCTAGATAATAGAATAATCGAAAAGTAGGAACCATTTGTAGCAGATGTAGATTTTGTTAAATTGGGGTAACAATTCATTGCATTTTATTTTATTTTAAATATTTAGGACATGTATTTAATTACATTATATTTATAAATATTATTTTATCAATATTACCTAATATTATGATTTATTGTTTAACATCCGCTTCAAAATTTCCGTATCCACAGCGTTGACTGGTAAAGAATGCCATCAGGCATCAAATTTACCCTTTTGCAACTGTATGTTAATATAGGTGACGCAATAAATATTAAAGAAATGAATAAAACAGTCACAAAATTCATGTTCTCAAAACGTTAGTTACTTCTTCTGATGTTTTTGGATGTTTAATTTTAAATTAAAATTAGGTCCCATTTATACCTGCAGATATTGGACGTGTAGTGTTAAATAAAATTATATTTTTCTATAGATATGTTGACAGGCACTGCCTGTGACTATGTGGCTGTTATACTACATACATACTACATATAATAAATGTAAAATACACATTGTATACGAGAGTAATATTTGACAGGCAACATGTCTGTAAATGTAAGTGAGCAGATTTGACACGAACGTGTGCCCTTTATGTTATTGAAGAATATGAATATTGACCGTTAAGTTCAAATCGTTCCCATACTCAATTATAATACTCTATCACCTCTACATACTTGTTCAATGTTGATGTCAGATTTCTTACATGACGTGCCCTTATAGACATTGTAATCTCATGTTTTTGTTGATGGCGAGTGACATTAATACGTGCCCTTTTTGATGTAATTAACAGGATATATGGACACATTTAACTTTATTGAAAATTTGATATTTTGGACATTTAAATTTCTATACCGAATATGACCAGGTGATCTTTTCCATTGAAAATTCTTATACCTTATCTATCTACAGTGTAGTTAAAGTAATTATAATTACTTGAACAACAACTAAAAAACAACTATTCGTAGAAATTATATACATGCCAGTCAGATTGCTACATGCGAGATCATTAATGCATCAATATGGGAGACGAAGATTACGTCACCATCAAACAATATTTGGCTTCATATATACATACGCTCGAAAAACCCTACCATCCTTTTGAAGCAATTAAGTAAACATGCGAGAAAGGCGGTTTGACTAAGAGACCGCTTGGCCCTTGGATCTTGGGTCCCGGAGAGTGGCCGCACCGGTTACTTTAAATTTTCATTAGCACTGGCGTTCAGCGTACCACCGCCCGCCTCCATTGCCTGCAATTACATTTCGCAATTTACGAATTGTCTTTTTATTTACGATGCCGATGCTTTCCGGACGCTTGCGTTACTATCACCGGGAGAATCTCCATTTGCCTCAGACTCGCAAATGAAGATTTGCTTCTTTTATGTTCGTTAAGCTCAAAGTACAATTGATATACCAAGTTGTATACAAGTTACTGTCGAATACTCTACGCAAATTCTCCAATTCATTTAGTCTCTGATCTGTAACGAATTCTCAACGTTATATATATCACACTTGAAAATACCTAATACTTAATTAAATACATGGATAATCGAACGTCAGAAGCGGTATTAAATTATTTACATGAAATTAATATATTTTTTTATTATAATTTCTGTAAGTTCTTTTTATATCTGCTCGTTGATGTCTTTTATATGACAAAGGATTTTAAACCTTATTATGTTTGTCATTAATCGTTGTACGAGTAACTTAAAAATAATTCTTAAATAAACATGAATTATTTATAATGGTGTAGAAACTACGCAAGTATCATTTGATTAGTTTTTTTAAAGTAAAAAAGTACAAATCAATTGTTACAATTAGTATTCCTATCATTCACCACTCATATTCTTAATCTTTAAATCGAAAGAAAGGTATTGTTTTTTTAAATTGTTTATTTGTTAAATAAATAGCAATATTTTATAGTATTTAATTATTATAATCATGCTGCACTAATTCTGAGAGTTTTGAATTAGTACCGTGTTTCCTAATGTCAAAAATAAGTGTAGAGTCAAAGAGGTAAAAAGATTTTTTTATAAGATCGTAGTCCCTAGATCGTAGTCAGCCCTTCAACACTGAGACGTCACGTCATTGTACGGGTTTTTCAACGACAATATGGCACCGGCTGTTATTATTTCATTTTTAGAGTTCTGTATGTCCGTCTGTCTATCTATCCGTCTGTCACTGTCTGTCGTTTTTTGAACCGTAATAAATAGACCCTTGATTTTTTTTACAAAGTTTGAGTTTGTATGGCCGTAATAAGTAACAATAGACACTAACAATAATAAGTCAAATATCAAATAAGGATGCCGTTCATCTGATGGAAATGATAAGTGATAACCATTGCCGCCAACGTATATCAGTATGTAACTTTGTAAGCAAGGATTATGTTGAACAATACGTGAGACGGATACACTTATTGCCAATACTTATGACATCGACGACCCGGATGGCGCAATGGTTAACACGCCGGACCGCTAATCCGAGGGTCCTGGGTTCGATTCCCAGCAAGGCGGAAATTTGAATGATGAGTTTAAATTTCCGTTCTTGGTCTGGGTGTGTGTCCTTGTCTTGTGTGTTGTCCATGGCACCCACGACACAGGAGAAAATCCTACTGTGGGGCGTTATTGTTATTGAAGCGTTATTTATTTATTTATCGTGTTACTAAAAGTGAAGACTCAGAACTTCAAGAGCTTAAATCTGACTGGAAATAGGCCTCAGATTAATAATTAGCATAAAGTGCGTCCATACCGCCAACATCTTGGTACTAATCGGAGGCAGGTGTTTTTACTTTTACTAACTTAGTTGTAAATGTACATATACTATGTAGGGGAAGGGATCCGAATATCCGATGAGTACCTAATACCTGACATATCAATATCGTATAAACAAAGTAACGAAATCTATCAAGCAGTCCAGTAACTATTTATACATTGCTAGATGGCAGCACAGCAGTGCTTTTATCGACTCTCTGACGATATGGCGACAAAAACAATACAACAAAAACAAGTGTCTAATTTTTGTCTCGAAAAATATTTCGAATGTGGTTTTATGGACGGCATTAACAAAAGTGATTTATGACATTATGTTTTAACTTTTTACTTTAATTACTATGTTATTTACTTTTATAATTACTTTATGGATTTTTTATATTATTGTTTCTTTCCTAACGTTTGTAGAAAGCCTACATACCTATGTCCAGCAGTAGAATGCACGCTGGTCTATATTTCTTTATAAAAAAGATTTTTTCTACAATAACGAGGCTGTGGACTAGTTGTAAGGTCGTTGGGCAATGTGCCACGATCTCACAGCGGTTTTAGCAGCTGCAATAGAGTAGAGTATGAATTGCCGTTGCTGTCTTTCCCTTACCTGCAGTTTATGATTTACGATACCTGCACTACTAAGAGCTAAATACTTATTTAGTAAATGTAAGGAAACTGACACAAAGTTCCATATATGTTACTATATATCGGTACAATATTTTTTTAAAACCCTAATAATGTTGCTTTTTAAGTATTCCACAAAAAATATCATAAAATACTTGTTTAACACGTGATTTTGCGTTGTGAAGGTTTTTAAGAATTTTTAAACTTTTACTTATTCAGAAAAATAAAGAATAAGTAGGTACTTTTAAATAAAGAGGAGCCTTAGCTTTTCTGTTTGTCTGAATCTGGATTTGGAAAATATCGGTAAAATTATGATCAAATTCGAATTAATCATTGGATGAACACTCCAATAACTGTCCAAATAATATATTTTTGTAAATGCATATACCTACACAATTACGCAAGTCTAGACGTCGAGCGCTCGGTGGCCAGGTACTTAAATCTTAGAGCAAATAGAGAGAACAAAGTCGGGCCTTCACACCGTTGTTGAGCAAATCGCGTTAAGAGTAGGCAGTGTCTGTGTAATCAATCGGTGTTATCTGTTTACGTGTGGCCGTCGACCTCGGGGCCGGCGCGCCGTCGCGTCTCTTATCGCTAGGGTTGACGTACGAATCGAAAATTAAATTAAAATTATTTAAATAACCCTTTGTGGTTCGACTCCACCCTTTTCTGCCTTTATAGAACTGTTAAGGAATTTTGAGTTCTAATTTGTTGTTCAATGCATCTGTCGTCGAGCTCAGTTAGGATTTTTATCTTATCATGGCTTGATCACTGATGTCCATTCGCCAGTTATCACTTTCCATAAGATAAACTGTGCGCTCATTTCTATTTCTATCCCATAGAAAATAATCATATTTTTTCTTTGGGTGGATTATTAACGTCCTGTGTTATTAAGTGGTCACCAAACCGGTAAGACTTGCAGTTAGTTCTAGGTTTGATCCACAAATTAGAAGAAAATGTGTGGGGCTAGGAGTATAGAAAGTGTTATTATAATTTGATTATTACTTACTTATAATATACAATTAGCTAATGACTTTGCAATTAACCTAGTGGTAAGTGGCCATTGAAACCCTTGGAAATCTGTAATCCCAGAGAGAGTTGAAATTCTATATGATGTTAGGAGCAGGCGCTGGTGGAAAGCTTAGTGTAAATTTATCTGCCCACCATACCCTTCAAACTATAACACAGCAGCCCTTAGGAAATACTACGTGGCGGTGGTGCTTGCGGAGGGAAAATAAAGGGAACTACAATAGACTAAAACACTCAACAGACATGATATTTATTGATTGATACTTGCCTCTACAGTTAGTCAAATTTTAACCTTATCCTTAATCCTCAGGGAGAAAAATAACGTTCTGTTTAACATAGGAGTCTCATTGATTGTCAACTGTGTAAAAGATGTTCATGAGATTGAGTGAAGTATAAGATGTTAATAATGGGATGATGCAGTACATATCTCAGGAAGAGAACGGTCCAAAGTGCATGTGCGTATGACTATGCGGGTCAAGTGTAGATTGGTAGGTCAAGTGTTCATGATTTTAATTTTGAGCTTTGAATTTTAGCTAAAAACTTTAGAATTCTCAAAAAGTTTATGTCCGATGGAGGGACAGATGGACGTAGATACGAGCGTTTTATAAATTTTGACGTCCCCTAAAAGAAGTCGAATGGACATAATTATAAAGAAGATGGGGGAGGTTGAGCTCTTTATTCTTTCCCCTGGATTCACCACTGATTCCAATCAAGTATTTAATGATTACATGAAGTAGTAGACAACCCTACTTATCGCTTCGCCCGCTCTGCGCCCGCCGCTCGGCTTTGTTCGATGCATCGCTTGTTATATGCACATTCTACCGATGTTTCGCTTCATTATTTTATTATGTGGACAACAATAACATTTTATTGGACGGTGACTGGCACTGTCGCTTTGTTGACTGTCCGGGTTTTTTACAACTTTTTAAATTGTTTACTGATAAAGCCTACTGTAATCGAGTTTCAATTTTCTATGCTCCTATATTTATAAACGACATGCCGACACACCTCTCTGACAGTGTAGACATGAATACACCGATCATTGAAATAAAAAGTAGTCTATCAAAACTTTTTACACCCATTTTCTTCTATGGATTTCAATCCTTGCATAACTTTTACATTACGTTTAAGTTAACATCAGTGATTTGTTTGAAAATTCTCGTATAAATCAGTATTTTTATGTTCTTAACATATTGTTAAAATACATGTATTTAGGATAGTCAAGATCCCGTCATGTTTTAGTAGCATTCTATGTTATCTGTAACGTAAGTGTCATCTAGGTTTGTAAATCGGCGATAAGAAAAAAAAAAAGAAAAATTGTTCTAGCCTTTTAGATAAGAAGCTTTATGTATCCAATAGTGTTTTTTAAACAAAGCAACAATGACAATTCCATCAGTACATAATTATTAGTACATACGTGGAGTATTTACGTGAGCCGTAATATAAATAATTCCGTCAACCTTTATCTTTACCTTTTGGACATAGTTCTTTCCCAATGGTGCTTTTTGCTAATTCTACGAGTCTGCTCATGCCAATTTTCTGGATTCTGTTTCTTTATCGCACTCTTGTCACATCTTCGAGAAGTGAGTGCGTGGTGCTATTCAAGACCGTCACCACGTGGTAAGTATATATGTACATAATTATCTACTCTGAATTTTGCATAGCCAGAGAATATTTAGTTTTGTACTCGTAATAAATCGGCTGTGGTAAGTATAATATGACATGTATTTCTGTATTCGTTCCACACATAATAGATGATAATATCTGATCGAAGTTAAACTAGGTAGAGTCGTAGAGTAACGTGATGTCTTGCAGTTGTGCACGAATATGAGGCTCGTTTCTGAGCGTGGTCACACGCGAACCCGCCTGGCGTTGCCACTGTAATTCTTATAGCAGTATCAAATAAGAGCCTGTGAATTCGGCGAGTGGTATCGAGTGTCAGTGAAGTATGCGTTCGCAACCCGACGCCGGTTCCCTGCGCCGACCGCGATAAAAAAAACACAAGTACACGACTTCCTGCTCAGCACCGGCCACCGCTCCACTCAGTAATCTGATACATCCACTTGCTATCGATTTAATTACACAGCCATTTATTTTTTTAGTGGCAACCTGTGGGAGAGAACCGTTGGCTGGTAATTGATATGCCTTACGGGGTATGTGAAAGTAACAATCACTTTTGTATTATTCGGTTGATAAGCTACCCGATAGGGTTTCTGACTTCTGAACAGTCATACCGCTTGCATAGGTTGCATGCATAGCGAATACAATTCTGATATGAGTGTCTAGCGTGCGCGCGATGCTCGGATATAGACCTCCCAGAATAAATTGTTTTAGAAAACACTTTTTTAGAAAACTCGGTATTTAGAAAATATGTTCAGGAGAATCCCTTGTAACTGTTGTGCAGTTTTTTCTATCACCTTCTATGGACTGTCTACGAAATCAGATTTTTATGTGTATTAAGGAGAAATCGGGTTAAAAGCGCTGAATAAGTACATGAGTTATGAATCGATACAATAGTGTATATGACCTAAAATACATAGATTAAAATATTGGCAATCTATTTTCTGATTGTCATGCATTGGAGATATCCTGTATACTCGGTATACTGTGCTGTTAGGAGCAGCATCTCTACTGCTGCAATAAGATTTCAAAATCAAAATCAAAAATATTTTATTCAAAGTAGATTCTTTACAAGAATTCTTTTTGAACGTCAATAGTTTTTTTCTATACCACTACTATACTACTATATCCAATGTACAACCGGCACCTTTATAGGATTACTAGTATTTTTATATCCCGTATAGTAATTTTCTTTTTTGGAAAAATAAAATTCAGTATACAGAGTTAGGGGGCCTTATTATGCATGTGCATAATAAACATTCGTTAATAATTCCGTATTATATATACATTTTTAAAAACATTAGACCCTCTTAAGTTAAAAAATATGGAATACAGAGTTTCAATCATACTTTTCAGGAAAACTTTAACGAAAATTTGTTTTACAATTAGAAACGATCTGAAATCAGTTCGTTTTACACTTGACCAATTATTTCACAGTAAAATAAAATAAAACGTTGGATAAAGCTAGATGCAGTTCGTTTAACAAAGTAGCTTAAGTGGTAGAGGTCATTCCGTTGGTGTGTGTGAGTGAAATCAGGCGATGCACTTTGCGGGTGTGTGCGTGTGGCGCGGCGCAGCCTCCGTGCGTCTGCGGCCTGTCTAGACTCCCCGCCGCCCGCAGCGCTCCCCGGCCGCTCCTTTCACTGCACCGGCCCACCTGCTGTTTGCTACTGCTATCCACCACCAGAATGTCTATCTATTCGGTTTAGGGATTGATCGACCATACTTACAAAATACTTGGCTGTGTATCAAAAGTTCATTTTGAAGTAATCGCACATTCTATGGTGTCGAGCTGAAATTTGAAAATTTTGCACTAAGAAAGTATGTTTTGACGTTCCTTAAAAGAGTTAAATAGTTGTTTTATTGTATTATGGACAAACTTCACGTATTATAACCCAAACCTCATCAATACAAAGGATAATTGTTGCAATTGTAAATCAAGTCCAATAAAATCAAAACGATTTATTGAAAGTACATACTTTATAGTACTCCAACATCGTTTCGCAACGTAATAATATGTTTAAAAAGTGTTACAAACTTTATGACCCATACAAAAACCGATTAAATATAAGCCATTACATAAAATGTCTGCTACAAATATATCAGCCTTAAAGCAGCGGAGTAAAACTTCTGTATACGTATTATTACAAGGATATGGTAAAAACAATTACTCTACTTAATATGATGAAAGTATTTCAATTTTCTAGGAATTCTAAGGGATTTCCTAAACGCTACGTCAATACCACAATTTACGATTTCTTTGGTGTCCTTATGTCGATGATGACAGGTTTTTATCATTATAATGCCTAATAACTAAGTTTAGTAGATTAATATTAATCTAGCAGTAAACAATTAACATCAGGTGGGCTGCTACTTTACTATCTCGATTTTTACATTCAAAAGTAGAGCATGGTCAACAAGATTCCTTATTACACAGACTAAATTGAAATTAGCTATACTGAAATTGATATTATGGATTAACAATATTGTATTGGTCTGTCGAATGAAGTACAAATTATACGCTTCAATGCCCAACAATATAACAAAATGTTTTTCAGTCTAAAGTGCTCACGAAGTCATCGTCCGAATGTCATTTACGCTTAATATTAAATTATTTATATGGGTATAGTTAATAGCTTAATAGTAATTCTTAAGTAATTAATTCGTAAATAATTCGTGCTATATATTATATATGATGATATATACGATAGATTATGAAGGTGATAGAGCCCTTTGTGGTTCGACTGCGGCGGCACCAGCGCTAACAGCGGTGTTAAGCACTGCTGTGTTCTGGTCTGAAGGGTGTGGTAAAGGAGACATACTTATCCGAGGAGTTCCAACTTAGTCCTCACGGATAGCAACGCATCTGTGGTCAACCTCAGGTAGGACTAGATCTTATCTGGGGTTGATTATGGATGGACATTGGCCATGTGGCCACTTACCATCAGGTCGACTGAATGCTCATTTGCTACTTCGATCATATAAGGGAAAAATATACGTATTTTACACCGTGCCGATGCACCACCATCCGTCTCACATAATATGATACATGCGCATGTAAAATAAAATATATACATACATATGTACCACCATACGTACCACTTACCCGTGTTTCGCTCCAAAACTGAGCATCATCAGGTTAGTTTGACTCTACAACGGTTAATTGTTAAGTGCTCTCGTCCAAATGTAGGCCTTTTAGAGAATATGCACTTACTGAGCGAAATGCTATAAGTAGGTAGGTACGTTTAATTTAGCGATTTTGCAAGTTTATTTTTTAATATGAAAGTAGTAAACGAATGAACATCACCTAATAATAAGTGGTGGTTATCGCCCATGAACATATGTAGGTAATGAACACAATAAAGGGGGGCGCAGACGAAATTCTTGATACTCCTGGAGACTAAGTCGAAATCTCTTGAAATAGTATGTGTGTCTCATACTGTGGTTATTAGGCAGAAACATATAATATTCTAGCTGATCCCCGCGGTTTCACCCGCGCTTAATAAGTAAAAAAAGCATATATTTAATGTTTCTAGTTTTCGTCCGCGGCTTCGCTCGCGTTGAATATTAGACTTGTATACTTCAGGTGTAGTTCTAATGCAATTCAATCTTATCAAGTGGCCGTAGGTGTAAAAGTATGTAGGTTGTAGGTATAAAAGTTACTTTTCTATCCCTCAGGAGTAGTACGTTTTTTTGGGATGAAAGGTACTCTATGTTCTTTTCTGGATCCGTTACTATGTGTGTGCAAAATTTCATAACGATCGGTTGAGGAGTTAAAGCGTGAAGGCGACAAACAAACAAATAAACCGACTTTCGCATTTATAATAATTAGGATTAGGATGTGTGCTTTCAAACTCGAACCTCAGAGAGTTCTACCACCTTCATTAAATAATAATAATAGTTGGCAGTTGCGATACGTACAGGTGAGAAGTTACATGCTAGCGGCTTCGCGTCGAAGCCTCGAAGTGCGCCGCAGACAGGCAAAAAGGTTGAAGTGAGGCAAAGAATGCAAGTTTAGTCAGGGTCCGGCTTAGCGAGTTTTGCGTCCACTGCAACACGCTAGCTATATCTATACGAATGAATTAAAGTCAAACGATGTTTATAATTTCTAAACATTTTCTGTTTGCCTATCAAAAGTCCTTGTTCTTTTGGATGAAAATAAAAAAATACCACAGAGAGTCGAACTAGAGAGAACGGTGCATGCATGCAAGATTTGTTAGTTTCAATATAAAAATTAAATTAATAATAAAAAAACAGACTAATAAATGTTTATAAAGCTAAAAAGTAGAGACGTTTTCGCCAAATAAATTTCACAATACTAGTAAAATTTGACCTAAGCATCGTTTTATGGTGGCATTATATCGATACTGATTCCATAACACCAAAAATTGCATTTCCACTGTAAGTCATCTAAGAATTGGATACCTCGCAGACGGTCTAGGTTGCAATATTTAGCCAAGATTTCTATAAAATCGCAGTGTTTTTTTATTAATATATCTCCGCTATTTCATTTTGTTTACTCAATAGGAAGCCTTAAAGGCTTAAAAATTTTATTAAAATATTTAAAAATATTACTTTAAATGTTGTAAAACGTAAACGTAACGATTAGTTAAACAGCCTATAATAATTAAACGGCTGGTCAAATTTTCTTCAATTTTATCTAACACTCTCGATTTGTACCACTGTTAAATAAAAATAGTGTTATAAATAAATAAAATAAGAAAAATAAAATATATTTTTTGTATTTTTGTACTATTTTTTAGAAATTAGTCGTTACATTATCATCTCGAATAAGTTTTTCGTACATAAAATATCTATTTTAAACTATTAGATACGTGTAAAAACAAATTATATCAGTCCAAACTTAAGAAATTTTCCATTAGTCTCGTAGTTCCATCTTCAGATCAACTCGAAGATACCACATACATACATAATTGGATTGTCATCCAGACTCTACACATTTATTTATTTTATTTGAATACGGCAATTAGACCGACTTACTACTAATTGACTTCCAAGAGTTTATTCCATTCTTTATTACTAAGTTATAAGTGAAGCTATTATAATGAGTGTAATAATAATAAAGCGTGTAAAATGTTTTGAAGTTGAACACTTAATGCGGGCGGAACTGCGGGCGTCGCCTAGCAATAAATAAGGCATGTCGAAGCTCTACATTGTATCTGTATCTTCAACATACATTATAAGTACAACACATAGCGTATCTATAGTGGAAAACCTATAAATAGATCCTCTGTGTAGGTATCTTATTGTGGCCACCTGCTGAAAGCACTCACATCAATGGCTGGAATATATGCAATGCAGGGAGATTAATGCGTTTTAATTCATAGTTTTGTACACATCTAATTTAGTGCAGTATTACTTTTTTAATTGTAGTGCTATTAAGTACTTTTTAAATTTCTTTTTTACGAGTCAATATTAAAAGTTAGCATCATTATTCAGTTCTATAATCTTACATGTTAAGGTTTAAAAATATATACGTATCTATATAACAAGTAAAGTACGTATAAAAAGACCAGGCTCAAAATATAGCAGCCTTAATATGTATGTTTTCATAGTAAAAAATAAATGTAGGTACACAATGCATTACATCATTATATCGAATAGTTACACGAAATAGATACAGCACTGTTTAAATGTCCTAATAAAATACGAGCAAAATCATTGCCAAAAGGATGCAATCAAAATTACATCACGTATTCGTCTACAGCCTTATTTCGTGTCTGAATAAATATGTGAAAGCGGCTGGCGCATGACCTCCTGGAACAGACGTCTAGACACATAGTCATAGTCTAGAAACGCGAGTGGTAAATAGGCGGGCTTTCCCCCGCCCCCCATAAAAAGCTGATGATCTGATGGTTCGAACGCGTCATCGTAATTGCACCGCCGGACTGCTCCGCTGTTGCATGACGCGTCTGTCTGCCAAATTTGTCATGTATACTTTTAGATCGATGAATAGATCTTTTAGTGTCTGTCTAGTATATTAAGACGGAAAATAATTGTATATGGGTAATCTACAAATAATTATAGTAGTTAACGGGTCGACTATAATTAGAAGTAGTAGTAATGTAGTAGGTACATTATAATGTAATAATGTACCTACTTTATATTACGATATAACTACATGTAACGTAGCTATGTGTATTGGCAGTAGCCAATACTCTAGAATGATTCTAGTTAATCTAGCCAGAATGCTAGTTAGAATCATTCAAGGGAAATCGTGTTTTTTCTCAAATACATAATCCTTTAAATAGAGCTTCCTTTTGTATTAACTATCATCAATAGCTTCATATACATAACTATCAAAAAAGGAGGTTATTAGTATAATTTCTGTTGCTAACTGACGATCCTACCGTCACGCGCTAAAATGATCTCATTATCAAGTGTTGTCCAATTCAGATTAGTTATCACAACCGCAAAGTGTTTCGTTTCGCGCATGTAGTAATTGAGGATTTTATTATTTTTATTGCTAAATGAGCACTATAATTTCGTCCTTTAGAATTTTTCAATTACCACTGTAATTTTGGTAACTTTGATAATTTATTGTAACAATAATAATTATTGACTTTGAATGTGTGTACAACAACAACAACATATATTCAGATAATACAAGGAATGTCTTGGACTATTTCTAAATCCATTTCTACTTTAATTTGTTTACTTATTTTTAACAGTTCATGTGCCATTGTAGATCGACTATAATCCTCCTCTAGGAACCTCTGACGTCTAAGACCTCAGTTCATACCTCGTGTAGCCAACAATTTAGAATTGTGCTAAAAACTCTGACTGGCAGATCTAGGAAATACATAGCTTCTTAATGACCGCTATATTAACTTATTTACTGAGAAAAATTACAATAATGTAGAGCTGTGCCCTTGCAATTTTTAAAAATGCAGTTGTCCTTTATCGACTGTACCTATATGTAAAAAACACGTTTGTCTGGACGGTTTTAAGTTTAAAATTGTAGCCGATGTAGTTTTTATAGCGATTCCGTGCGGTACAGCGTCTACTGTGAGCCAGTTTTGGCCTAATGAGTATCCAGACGGTGCGTAATCACGACCTTGGCGACGCGCTGTTTTTCTAGCCGGCGTCTAAAATAATCCCAGTCAAATGTTGATTGTTTTCGTAAACACCGAACTTCACTATCGAATGTAACAAGAATAGATATTGAATAAAACGGCCTGAACCAAAGAAATTTAATAGAAATTTCATTATTTGCAGGCTATGGAGATTGAATAAAAATACGAAGAGTGAAATAAAACTTCTATATACCAAAATATGATATTTTTTTAATTGATTGACTGCATTATGTTTTGAATAGTCTATTAGATATTGTCAGGTTTAGTTTGTACCTGAATAGGCATTATTTTAATGTAACTTCTAATTAAGTAAGCATAGAGATAAAACAAAATGTTACGTAGATACGCCCTACTAATTGAAACGGTAATTAAGTTCATAGATTTGGTCATGATAAATGTTTATGAATATCATATAGTTATTATATTAATATAGCTATTAGGTGGATATCAGAGTGGCTAGACATTCACGTGCGGTATTACGCGGCAGTAGGCAGTCGCGGTCGCCTCCGTATTAAAAATTCGTCTGCATTCTGTCTAGACTCGCTTTGCTTACATTGCGGCGTGACACCTCATTTACTTAAGCGATTACGCTTTAACATTTTACCGATATCATATTTTTTGAATGGCAATATTACATTTTGGCAACAGAAATCAAAGATAAAGTAATGTTTATACTTCATTGTTATTTTATGATAGGTAGTTGATACGAGTATATCAGGATCATCTGAATGAAGGTAGGTACAAATAAACTATAAGCATAATGCACTTTTTCTATTCATCGTTGTCAAATAAAACGTCTAAACAGGATCCACTGTTTTACTTACAGCTTTAAAACACTTAGGTACCTACGAAATAACTACCCTGTGAAATGTAATTGTTGCCGTAATTGAATTGAAATGAAATAAAATGAACTAAAATGAACTGAAATGAAATTAAATTAAATGAAAGGAAATGACATGAAATACAATAAAATGAAATGAAATGAGAGAAAATTTAATAATTTCCTCTTAATTTAAAAGAAAGAAATGAAATGAGAGAAAATTATCTGAAATAAGGGGAAATTATAAAGGAGGAAATGAAATTAAAAGAGGGGAACAGAATTGAGAGAAAATGAAATGAAATGAGGGGAAATAAACTGAGAGGAAATACAAAGGGGGGAAATGAAACGAGGGGAAATAAAACGAGGGGAAATGAAATAATGGGAAATACGAAAAAGAGGAACTACTAAGAGGGGAAATATAAATAGGTGAAATGGGGGGTAACTTAATGAGGGGAAATTAAATGAAATGAGGGGAAATAAAATGAGAGGAAATACATAGAGGGTAAATGAAATCTTTCCCCTCTATTAGGGGTAATGAAATAAGAGGAAAAGAAATTAAATGAGGGAAATGTCATAAGGGGAAATACAAAGAGGGGAAAAGAAATGAGAGGAAATGAAACGAGGGGAAATGAAATGTAGAGAAATGTAATGAAATGAAATGAAATGAGGAAAAAAATGAGAGGAAATGAAATGGGAGGAAATAAACAGAGGGGAAATGAAATAAGGGGAAATTAAAAGAAATAAGGGGAAATAAAATGAGAGTAAATGAAATGAGGGGAAATACAAAGAGAAGAGATACAAAGAGGTAAAATGAAATGAGAGGAAATTTAATGAGACGATATACAAAGAGAGACGATATACAAATGAGGAGAAATTTAATAAGGGGAAATACAAAGAGGGGAAATGAAATAAGAGGAAATGAAAGGGGAATTGAAGAGATGAGAAATAAATGAGAGGAAATAAATGAGAGGACATGAAATGGGAGAAAATGAAACGAGGGGAAATAAATGAGAGGAAATGAAAAGAGGGGAAATGAAATGAGGGGAAATAAATTAGAGGAAATGAAATGGGATGAAATTAAATGAGGGGAAATAAGTGCGAGGAAATGAAATGAGGGGAAATAAACTGAGGGCAAATACAAAGAGGAAAATGAAATGAGGGGAAAAGAATACAAATGACGGGAAATGAAACGAGTGGAAATAAAATCAAGGGAAATGAAATGAGGGGAAATACAAGATGGGAAATACGAAGAGAGTAAGTACAAAGAGGTTAAATATAAATTGGGGAAATGAAATGAGGGGAAATTATATGATGGGAAATAAACTGAAGGGAAATACAAAGGGGTAAATACAAAAAGGGGAAATACAAAAAGGGGAAATCCAAAGAGGGAAAATACAAAGAGGGGAAATACAAACTGGGAAAATGAAATGAGGGGAATGAAATGGGAGGAAATGAAAAGAGGGGAAATCAAATGAGGGGAAATAAACTGAGGGGAAATAAAAAGAGGGGAAATACAAAAAGGGGAAATACAAATGGGGGGGGGGGAGGGGGGAAATAAAAATTGGGGAAATGAAATGAGGGGAAATGAAATGAGAGGAAATGAAACGAGGGGAAATAAATGAGAGGAAATGAAAAGAGGGGAAAATGAAATAAGGGGAAATACAAAGAGGGGAAATACAAATGGGGGAAATACAAATTGGGGAAATGAAGTGAGAGGAAATGAAACGAAGGGAAAATGAAATGAGGGGAAATACAAAGAGGGGAAATGAAATGAGGGGAAATAAACTGAGGGGAAATCCAAAATGGGGAATGAAATGAGGGGAAAAGAATAGAAATGAGGGAGAATGAAATGAAATGAGGGGAAATACAAGCTGGGAAATACAATGAGGGGAAATACAAGCTGGGAAATACAAAGAGGGGAAATACAAAGGGGAAATACAAATTGGGGAAATGAAATGAGGGGAAATAAAATGAGGGAAAATGAAATATGAGAAAATGAAATGAGGGGAAATGACACGAGGGGAAATACAAATAGGGGAAATGAAATAAGGGGAAATGAAATGAGAGTAAATGAATCACATGAGTCACATCGTTTTTCGAATTAATTGATATTTTTTGAACATACATGAAATTTTTATATATGAATTGGGATACAATTATGATTGGGCCTCACGTTGGGCAATGAGAACTTAACACATTTAGTTTTCTTCTCATTAAGCAGAAGATTATTTACACTGAAATGAACACATTTACACTGAAAAAAAACTATTAATTTCATTGGGCAATATTGATATACCTATAGTTTCAGTTTTTTGTGAAATTTTGTGAAATCGTCTGCCATCTAAATCACTGTTATTTTCATTATCAGGGATTTAGACTAACTTTGAAAACATGCATTCCTTAATAATGATAAGATAACATAAATATAGAGGCTTCGACAATAACATAAAAAAATATGCCAAAGTATCATACATGACCTGTGTCATTCGGGTCGGATCGCCGGGACCATGTAATATACCACTAACGTATGGTTGTGGGTATCTCATTAAAAGGTCTAATAGAATCAGCTGTAATAAGAATAAAAAAATATAGATTTCATGTATCGCTATCCAAGTATCGAAGTATCGAAAATTGTATTTTTTATACATTTATAAAACAGATTCCAATTAAATAATATAATTTATGTATGTATAATTGTACATATCTATATTTTAAATCAGTTTGAATGGTCAATTGAATATATTATCCATTCAACAAGTACCCAGGTAGTACAGGTAGTACAGGTGACCCAGACAATGACGACATATATGTGTCATAATTAATATATGCCAAGCACACTCGTTGAGCACTATGTATGTAAACAAACATGGTTTCCATATGGGACTGTGTTCCGCACACCACGCCGGATGGCACGTATGGACTCGCTATTCTATGCCTATCTACAGTCAGATCTCGACGACCTTAATAAATAGAAAATAATTTAATTATAATTGAAGTTAGTCTAATGGTATATTGTAGAAGTCGTCAGCTACCATAGGACAACAAATACACCACTTTACTGTTCTGTGTTAGTTACAACTCAAAGCAAAAGTAGTTATGAGTGCTTTTAATAGTTCTATTTGTAAGCTGTAGCACATGTAAACCCTCTAGTAAAATATTAAAATAAAACATTCTTAGTTGATGAGTTCGTCATGAAAAAAAACCCTTGTTATGTTTTTATCTTTAATAATTTAGGCTCTACGATGATAAGTTAATAAGTTTAAAAGTGTGTGAGTGAGCGAGCACCCTTACGTTAAAACATAAATAGATATATTTTTCGTATTCTGCTTTGAATTACCTTTATTTTGATACCCTACTCAATGTGATTGGTTAATTTTTTGTTGAAGCGTTTGCCCTTTTGCGCCAAAAATCCGTCTTGTTTTTTTTTATTCTACGACCTATTCAAGACAATTAGGTTTGTATGATGAATATAACGATACCTTAACTCTCGAAATCCATTTAGCCGTTTGGTAAAAAAGTGATAATAAAAAAATACATATAAGACACATGTGAAAAACACAACCCTTCCTTGACAGTCGGGTAATTTATTATTAGCAGCAACTACTTTACGTAGCAAATGGAATACAGATCGACTACCGCCAATGAAGAAATAGAACAGGAGATAGGTATTCACTCGAAGACGATTAAAAGTAGCAAGGTTAATATAATACGATTTAAAAATTAATGATACATCAGAATATAAATTCATCATCCCGAACACACCACAATCGCCCTTAGATAGAGCTCTCTACCATAACTTTAACCTTCTAAAAGTGACTTATTGAATATACTTTTTACACTCTTAGGTAGTTACCTACTATTAATACCTATGAATAATAAACATTTTAAATTCAAAATAGTTGTCCTAAAACGCATGCACGAGTTACCAGAGCAATGCCTCGTTAAGTGTCTGCTTCGGATTTTTTCCTGGCTGTTTCCTGCTCATCTCAAAGTGGATTTAAAGTTGGAGGACGGTTCATATGTTATACTTACAAAGTGTCTGACAGGTGGTAGGTATGTAGGGTTAACCGCGGCGGGCGCTGCACCTTGTGGTGAAACTGGTCGCGAGGGTGGTGCGGGGGCGGGCGGGGGGCGCGGGGGGCGTCGCTCGGGGCTCATCGACCTCGCGGCGCTCGCGCTTCCACCGGCGCCCGCGCCGCGCAAAAAAGTGCCTAACCCAAATTTCGGTAGCCGTCTGGTGCGATCTCTCCCGCAGG
Source organism: Urbanus proteus proteus (assembly GCA_018251915.1). Taxonomy (NCBI): domain Eukaryota; kingdom Metazoa; phylum Arthropoda; class Insecta; order Lepidoptera; family Hesperiidae; genus Urbanus; species Urbanus proteus. The sequence goes on from DWPV01000084.1 coordinate 23,731, forward strand.
TCGCGGGCCAGACGTCATTCCGCCGTATGTAACCGGCACGCGTACAATATCCGACCCGGCTAATGAGGCAAACGAATTTCGTTCATGTTTTTTTGTTAAGTACAATCAATCAGAGGATTACTGTCAAGCTAAGAGCGTTTATAGGTGCTAATGGTCGTTTTAAGTCGGGATAAGACACCGATATCATAATTATTATGGCAATCATTGATCTACTCGAACGTAATGTCTGCGATAACAATAGACGAGTACGTATGTGTTAAACGTCGGCAGCTACAGACGAAGTATCTATGACCTATAGTCATTAGTGTGTATCTAGCCTTGAACTGCGATGGCCTGTTGGTAGCTATGAAACTAAAGTGTAGGTATGTACGATTAGCTAAATGGTATAGTGTGATATTGTGCAGCGTGGCGGGGCGCGCCGCCTCACCTCGAGACAAATGCACCGAATGGCCTTCGCTCTTTGCTGAATCGCACTAATCAAATGACATCAATACAATTTGGTAACAATTTTATTCAGTCTATTCAAAGATATCTTATCCGGTGCTTTGTACAGACTTAATTCTCTCCTGACATCATTTTAAACTTACTTTTAAGTACATTTTATATTTAAGACTAGCTGATCCCTGCGTTTTCACCCGCGTTTTAAAAACGAGAAAAGAGCGCGCATGCGCGTGGAGCGCTCGCTAATGTTTCTTTTTTTTTTCAAAAATTAAAGTATACTGTAGTAGTATGTTACACCTTAGACCTTCTCCTACCTTTCAGTCAAAGTCCCATCAAAATCGCTTCAGCCGTTTAGAAAATTGCCTCAGCCAAGCAATTGCGTTTTTGTAATAGGTATTGTGAATACTTTATGCGAACCGAGTAAAAATTTGCTATTTTGAAATCACAAACAGACACTTAACTTTTATTTATTTGTAAAGATCTTCAAAGTTTTACTCGCAGTTTTTTTGCGACTTTTTCATCAAAAACCTACTTGACCTTTCCAGCGTCCAAGTAAAAAAATCCTACATTTCGTAGAAATCGATCCAGCCGTACCGAATATAAACTTGTAGGTACATAGGTACAACCTGCTAATTAATAAGGAACGGTATGCACTGGTATTCAAAAATTTTAGGTACCTAGTGAAAGGTGATTTCAGAGGTAATATGAAAAATCAATGAAGAGAATAATAGAGTTCTCAGTGTCTGTGAACTTTATTATTCTTTTCGTATGTGTAAATAATTGTGGACTTAAAATTATTTTCAATAACCTTTGATTTTGACACAGATTTTAATTTAAAAGCTATGTAGAATCTAATACCTTTAGGTAATATACCTAATAGAAGCAGCATCTAAAAAATATATAAAACATTATAATTAAAAAAACATTATCAACACCATCTACCTATGTTGTCATAAATTAATCTACCATGTATTTTTCCATCATCCGATATAAATAAATAAGTTCTAATAAATTACTGTAATGCGTAATATTTAGTGTCACGAATATTACTTGCACATAATAATTAACTAGCTGATCACCCGCGTTAAAGAAGTAAAAACGCATACATATTTTAACATAAGTCATACCCAGCTGTCCCGCGACTGAATGTCCCGTGAAAATTGGCCCAGCCGTATAAAAGATTACCTCAGTCAAACGGACAGACAGACAAGGTATTGGTTATAGGTATCGTGTACTTCGTATATTATATACATATATATATATTATATATATTAAACACAATACACATACACATACAAACAGACACTTTAATTTTATTTATTTGTATAGATGTGTATATAATATACTCCTTTAAATTTTCACGAAGTCACAGGTAATGATAAATAATAGATTAAATTTTATATCGTCTGATGCGTATGCACAATAGCCACGTTTTAGTACGTGTGCTAGACAAACTCGACGCCAAAAACTCTTTCACGTGTCAGACAGGTGATTAATACCAGTCTAACTATAGTGTCGTGCTCTGCTGACTGAGGTCTGTTGTTTATCATGCTTGTGTTATAAGAAATAGGTTTGCGCAGTTTAGCCGATACTATATATCCCATCATAAATGTTTATGTAAAATGTGGCCAAGACAAGTCCACATAAATCGTGAGATATCACTGTCAAAAAGTTATTGGAACTCATGTTCATTAGAGCCAAGCTTCTCTGCACGCCCTAACTCTACAACCCCTAATTATATAAACTTTATACCTTAGTCAAAATATGCTTGGCTGTCTATTTAATATTTTTATTTTCTTTAGATAATTAAACTTTACTACGTTAAACGTTAAAATATATAGTCATAGATAAGTATGTATTGTTAATTCTTTAGAGAAATAAAGCCTTAAAACTATACGAATGAACTAGACATGAGTATTACTTAATTCATTCCTCCTTATCCCTAGTTTTACTGTAGAATTGTTGTAATATCTTAAAGTATTGAATCTAAGTATTATTTCAAACTTTATCATACATAGATTAACATTCAATAAAATAAAAAATACGAACGAAAAAATCACTTAATTAATAGTTATGTAGCTAGGAACTATTTCAGCTTACCGTGCTAGATACACGGATAGAGTTAATTGTCTAGTACACAATTATGTTCCAGACAGACGTGATAACTAACTGTCTAGGTCATTTGTTTCTGCCTTGTGTAGCGAGAGATTAAATGTAGTTCGCTCACAGCATACCGACGCTTTACACTATTATGTGCACATTATATGATATTACTAGCTTGTATTATGCCCTTGGCTTCGATCGTGTTTTATTTTCAACCCTAATAATATACATGCCACTAAAAATAAACTCTGCCTTTCACACATACCTGAATTGCAACAATATTTTGCCAAAATAACAAAATAAACTAGGATATGCGGGGGATGAATCCCGTAGCCTGTTATCTTCTCGATTATTTCTACGTAAGTAATACTAGACACTATCGGTGGCTCGATAATATAGAGTTCGACATTCTTCTAAACGATTTTTTTAAAACGAGCAAGAAAAATGATTTTTAATTAATTTTCATGTTTGTATACTCGTAATGTCTAATATCGCTTTAATTATACTATAAAGTATCTACGAAATGAATTATGTAGTACATAAATGGATATGAGTAAATCTGTAGTGACGTCTTTAGCACAATTTATAGTGTTTACAAGTAATATGTTATCTTTGACGTCTTTAAGATTATTATTGGTAACAAACTGGCCTTCCGTGGCGATTGGAACATTACGTTATGGGCAGCAGCATTTTCCTAAGTAAAATCAACACCTAGTATGGTCATTAACATGCATGTCAAAGACTCGACTATCAGGTGACTATTGGCAAAAACTCCCATTAGGGGAAGCCTATGTCCAGTATCCCTATTACGAGTTTATTACGTTTAGTGAAACTTTCCTTGTTTACATTTGGGTCTATACAACTACATGCAGCGCTCCTAGCGGACCGTTTAGGTACTATTTATTAGGTAATATTTTACCATGGAAAGACGGGCGTAAACGTATACTAAGATGGTATTAAGAAAATGTAACAAACTCGTACTAAAGGTACAGCAGTGGTCCTTAAAAGGCTGATGGATTGGTATCACTTTCTATATACCGTAGTATAACTTAAGAAAAGAAATATAATTATTTTTTAAGGAAATATAATATAAATAAAAAATAAATTCGATGGCCACTTTTATTATTTATCATCAGTCATAAAATGATTAAAAGCATTTAGTTAACATAATAATCATTAAAATAAATTATAATGACTCGTTTTATAGTTCATCGACCGCTCGCTAGTGTACATTATAATGTATGACCGTTTGCACTGAAAGACACTGCATTAATATTTGAATATTTTCATGTAAATTACGAAGATATATTTACCTTATTATATTTATTATATGAATTAAGAATAATTTTCATATAAAATGTGTGATAATATCAGTGGTTCAAATTAACTTTATCATTACTCATTAATTAGTTAAATAAATAATTAAGGGAAGGTGTGTAAAATAATTATTTACGATAATTAAAACACACCTTTTTTCCTTAAACAACATTTTAACTTTCATTTAAACTGTAACACTATTATGTACATGAATTATTGAAATGTAAAGGTAGTAAGTCACTGTCTGTGTGTCTCTTACCACTTCCACATAACACTGCTATCATTAGGCAGAAAAAGGTGTGGTGGCGCCACCAGGGTCGAACCATAAGGGGTTCCATATCAACTGTAATTTAATACAAACATACTCATATGTTTTGAGGTACTACCGCTACTTTTGGTGGAAGATTTTGGCTGCCGGCTTATTTTCGTTTGTGCCGGCCATCCTACTCCTCAGGAGTAGCAACGCGCTCCTGATTAACGTTAAAAATCCTGTTCTAATGAGTTGTTTACAGAGGTTCATGGGTAGCAGTGGTGACTTACCATCAAAGGGATTGCAAGCTCGCTTGTTACTATAAAGTTATAAAAAACTAGCTGATCCCCGCGGTTTCACCCGCGTTTAAAAAGTAATATGGAATACATATTTAAACATAAATACCGCTCTCCCGCAAGTTTGCCCGCATGCGCGTGGACCGCGTGCTAATGCTCTTTTTTCATAAATTAAAGTAGTCTCTATTACACCTTAGACCTTCAGCTATCTTCCAGTGAAAGTCCCGTCAAAATCGGCCCAGCCATTTAGAACATTACCTCAGCCAAACAGACAGACATTTTTTTAATTGCATTTTTGTTACGGGTATCGTGTATACTTTCGTATGCATTGAGTAAAAAGTTGTTATTATGAAATCACAAACAGTGTCTGTTTGTGATTTCATAATAACAACTTTTTAACAATTTTATTTATTTGTATAGATAAACTTAAATTATAAAATAAATATTATTTTACCATGCTCAACCCAGTAGCTTTCTCGGCAGTTGTTTCTGCTACGAGTAGCTTAACTGTTTTGCCTAGATTGTCCACCGGCAAAGGCGCGTGACTATTTGCTAATAACCATGGAAATCCTATTCGAAACGATTCGCTCACTTTGTGCTGAATCACGTTTGTAACGCTTTTTTCCTATGTTATATAATAGAAAAATTATTCTCTTTTGTGTAGCTTAATATAAGTTTTTTGTTTTGTTGTTGTATTTTTATCGCATTAAGACTGTGTAACTAGGTACAAAACAATTTTGGTTGTTTTGTATATATTTAGGCTATTTTACTATCATGCAGGTGTGCTCGCAAGGGTCTCACCCTCACGCGTGAAATATTCAGCTGCAGTTTCTTTGCGACCCAACATTCTATGTGGTGACGGCAGCCATTCTCAAAGTGTGCTTCGAGAATACTCCCAATAGATTGTTTTTCTTTTATTATAGTGTACACCTACATTGTAACATGATTACCCATAGAAAAATAATGCACGTAATATTTTCGTTTATTTTTGTTTAGCTCCGTCAAAAATTTCTTCAAAAAGTTCAAGAACCACTGATTTATGATACACATGACAGAAATAGTATCTATAAAACTATAACATCGAAATAACATAAATGTGCACGATAGGAAAAATATTTTGAGAGGTGTATAAATAAGCATAATTATAAAGTTGAAAAATATCTGATATTTTAAAATAAAAAATATTTTCGTGTTACTTTTTCACGTGATACATTACGCCATTGATAACTGTGTTAAATTCCTAGATTGTATCCATGTTATATTGTTGCAGTAACAAATATTATAATCTTAATCCAAATAGCAAGAACAAGTCCGACAGATAGTATTATGGACTTATGGTACGATATCTCATTTATAAAAGAAGGCATGTTGAATTTAAAATAATACTCGGCCATTAATAAAAGTGGCTGCTTCTAGGTATGTATCCGTTTTAGAAGCTGTTCTTTAAAATGTTGCATATAATTTAATCACAGCGATCAATGACGAAATATTTAAATCAAGTGTTTTAAATATAGCAAAACCTATTTTAAAACTGATAAGAGTAGTTGACATATTTAACCGACTTCATCAAGGAGTAGGTAATTTGCACACACTACTATATTAATATAAAGAAAGGTTAGACATATTGAAATTAAAACTACAATATTTAAATATAAGTACATCATTCTAAAGTAGAAAAAAAACGAATGCTTGCGACGACAAAAATAATTTTGGTACATTTTTCTGTAATTTTGTTTGTTTGATTTTTTTACAAACCCCCTTCTGTCTAGCTGAGTAATAAAATGCTCAAATCCATGTATAAATAAATAAATAAAAATAAAACTTCCTCTCTTTTCCTTATCAACTGATTTCCTGTTATTACATATTCATATTCATATTGATTCGTGTTATTAATAATAATGATAATGGTTGAATTTCGACATTAGACAAACAGTACCTATTGTTTGCTAATGCTAAAAATATTTCTTGACTTATTTACTTTTCTGATTAAATGCCTTACTAATCTGCTAATTCAGTGGCTAGACGTTTTTGTCTTCAAAAATAATAACTTGTGAATCAGACAGATAGTGTTAATATGGTGTGATAATTAGTATCTTGGTTGTTAGTTTGAGAAAGTTTTCAGTAATATGCTGTTGACATAAAACTGCGTTTAGATAAGAAACCTAGCGGATCTGAGGAAATGATGTCCTGCGACGAAAAAAATGATCTCGACAACTTATCACGGAGGTAGTAATCTTATTGGTTCGACTCCAAAAGCATCTGCCACACCTATTTCTGCTGAATAGCAACAGCACCTATTTTGCTGAATAGACGGGTGTGGTAAAGAATACGCCAGAGCATATTATCGGGGGCGTTCTAATTCAGTTCACAGGTGTAGCAACGCATCTGTTGCCGACCACAGGGAGGAATCTTATCAGGGGTTGATTACAAATGTCCAAGGAAAATTTTAACAAAATGATTGTAAGAAAAAAAATAGCAAAGTACTCTCAATTTTCAAAAATGAGTAAATTGTAATGAGGAATTTAAAAAGGTTTATTATAAATATGATGTTTAATTATTCATTTAGTAGATTACATTAGGTATAAGTAACAAAATAAAATCAAAGTCAAAATTAATACAAGATTTCGATACAGACATCCTGTCTAACCAGTTTTTGTCATTAAAAACAAATGAGCGTTTAATGTAGGTACTACCTAATTGAGTTGCCTAGAAGTAGGTTAATTTAATTCAAACATTAGCAGTTTTATTCAAACCGACTACGTATATTTTGTACATACGTAATTAATTAACAACAACCGCGTATTATGCGGAAACGATGACTGTTTTACTGGTATTCGTGATAATAGTAAGTATTTATACACTCATAAGTTCACGTGCTTACCATTTTATAAATCAAACGACATTGTCATATCTGAACGAATCGCTGACACGTGAGTAATATAAATGATGATTGCATGGGCATATTATACATAGAGAGTTATCATTTACGTTATGATGCCTATTTGTGATAAAACGATTTTCAGATAAAACTATTGATAAATTTTGTGTTTCCGTATGTAACAATTGGTCAAAGTACATTTTTATCTCAAACGATCACACATAGAAAGCGGGTTCAACTGGAACCTAGCGCATAGATAGTCGATCGTGAAAATTGTTCGGTGTGGATTTTTCGTAAAAGGCATTCGTGCCCTAATGCGTACGAGGCTTTATATTGCAATATTACCGTTTGAAAAGATAAACCGGTGCTCGAGTGAGTGCATGGCCGGCGGGAGGGGGGCGCGGCGGGGGCGGGCGCCCGTCTAGACGCTACGTCACGGCGCGGCCTCGCGATACCGCGTCGGTAAACAACAATGTGCACTGACCGAATATGGCACCCGGTACGCCCGAAGCGGTCACCCAGCCACGGCCCACTGCCGCTGTGGTCACACATCCCATCGGCTATCAAACCGGATGCCCCCTTGTCCTCTCGGCTTTGTTTCCATTTGAATTCGGAAGATCTATTCAATTGTTATCTGTATCAGACAATGTTTCGTAATAAATCACTGCAAATTTTAGAACGTTACGTATCAGAATGTAAATATATTTATCTACCGACTCTACAAAGAGTAGACGTATCAACACTATCAACCCTATGGAACAAACAATGTCTCAAGTCTACTTATTTTATAGGTGACTCTTGTTTTCATTTATGTATTGTAACTATACTTATATTGTTTTAATACCAGAATTAATTAAAATGAAATTGGTTAACTTGATAACTTATTATTATACGAGCTACTTTACGAGTTACGAAATAATTTTGATATTTATAAACAGATTTAAATTAATTTAATATTTTGTTATCACTTGCTACGGGAAATAAATTAACTTTAATACATAGGTATGCATTAAAGTAGTATGCCTGACCTTGTAGGTACAAGGTACATTTATATGTTATGCGTATGTAATCTTATACAAATAAAATCGTTTTGAAATCCTTTTAAGATTTTTATCTCTACATAACATTTTGTACAAATCTGGTAGAAGTTAAGTCTTTGAATATCACTGACTTATGGGAAATGTGGCCGCCCCTTCGTCATAAACTTATCGATGTTTAACGGTCAAAAAGGATTAACTGCTTCTAGCTGCTACTGCTAAAATGACGCTTAGGCCCTTTTTGGCCGTCAAGCGTCGATATTCTCTACGTCGGTTTGTACTATCCTGAAGAAACCACATTTTAAAGTTAAAATTGTCACGAAAATGCATGCGGCTATAGTACTTACATAATCCTGGGGATAATTCAATGTACCAATGAATAATAATGCGTCAATCAATTAATTGCGTTGCCTTCTTTTATTTGGCTCTTCAAAACATCGCTAAGTTTATGTTTTTCGTCATAAAATACGTAGAAACAAAATAAAACTTATGCATTTTTTTGCCGATAAACTAATTGAATTATCATTTAGGTCGTCGTAGAGGACATATACAAGAAAAAGATTGCGGCCGTCATGCGCTGCTGCTCCTCAAACTACTGTTTTTGTTAAACACCAGTTTGAATTCCTTTTAAGCTGAATTTAAAATAATGTATTACCTTATTTACGCCAAGATTTAAACATAAATAAAATTGCAATTACGATCCAGCGTAAGTTATTCGTATCGCCGTGTATAGAAATAAACCTGCATTGTTCAAACAACACGTCTGAGAAATTGTGTGTAATGACTTTATAACATGGTTATTTTCCGTAAAAAAAACTAGACGGGCAGTAGCTGGATTGTATTTCTTTTTACGAGCGTGTAGCTGTGAAATTGTAGGTAAAAAAATAATGATAATTTTAAAAAGATCAAAGAGGATAGCATGGCTGTCGGTTTGCTAATTTCTCTGAATGAACACGACGCGGTTCAATGGGTGTATAAACGTAACACGAGCGTCGCGTTGCCTAACACATGATGTAAATTCATTGAGCAGAACTTCACATCGACGAGCTGGACACAAGGACTACCGTTTTATGTAACAGCACGCAGGAGACATTAACATAATCAATGTTCATAATCTATTGGCATTTATCTCTTCGATGTTTGTTATTTTTTGTAGCTAATGAAATAGTGAAAGCATAATGGTTTGAATCACCCTTTCAATGGGGTTTCCCGAGGTTTCAGGCTACTCTTCTGATTTTCAGAAGTTAGCCTAGCTAAGACTCGCGGTCCTACTCGCGCTTAAAATTAGCTTTTAATATTGATTACTTTTGTTAGAGCGTTTAAATTTAAAATGAAATAAAAACTAAGTCTTACCTCACTATATAGACTATTCATACCAATTCATACATATGTATGTATTGTCAAACTTTTATATTAAATTCGGTAGTTTCGTAGGTATATCGGCACACAAACAGACAAAAGAAAAACCAAGTATTGTAAAAAATATTATTAGTTACATAGTCGCGGTGCTTCAAAGATTATTTTTGCAAATAAATATTAAATGTATGGATTCATATTTATCTCAATCCTTGTACATAGAAACAGCGCTGTTAACGTCATGTTGTGTCTACGTTTATTTAATACTTATGTAATCTTGCGTTTATTTAACCTTTGCGTTTGTGATTGTCCAAAATAGTATTCAATGTAAATAAATACTTTTGAATAGAAAGGAGAGTACATATTTGGGAGAGGTTGGAGAGTACATACTTGCTGACTCTCCAAAGTAGTCCAATATTGATCGGCGATTTCATTATAATGAAACTGTATTATGTATATAACTATACGATTTAATGGAGCTTATTGAAATTAATGGTAATAAATATGTAGATTATAATAAACGTTTTAATGTAGAGTACGTAAGATTGATATCTCAAAGATTGTTCAAAATCATCAATTGTTATTTTCTACCAGTTAGTAACAGTCCTGTACATTAGTGACTGAATTGTTCTGTTTACTAGATATAAATTAAGATATTACATTCTATTTAATATGTATGTTTTTCTTGATTACACCTTTAAACAATGTAATGTTATGATCAGAGCCTATTAATCAGGCAAATAATAGTTGGGAATAAATGCTCAAATAAAATCATTATATTCTATTAATGAGAATATGTTTGGTAATGTAATAAACAACAAACAAATGTACCAAAGGTTGTACTTGCTATTTCCAATTCATCATGTTTGTTGGATGTACAATAAATAAATATTATGATTTTCTGCACACGTAGTTTTGTAGAAATGATTTGTAGTAGTCGTCACGCTTATTTACTTTCAGTGGCTAACAGACAATGTGAGTAGTTAGGAAACAAACGAGGTGCGCATCGCATTAGTATGTTGCGGGCAATTTAACATCTATGTTGCTAAAGTTTATGCCTTCACGTCGGCCCAAAGAAATCGAGTACACATGTCTAGACGGAGCGACGTCGCTCTAAATAGTTAACAAAATAAAACTGCATGTTTAGATGATATCATACCTAATATCATGTAGTCATGTACTGGCATAAACAAATGTACCAAATATTTGCAGTCTGCTTCTAAGTATATACATTTAAATAGGATTGACGTAAATCGAAAACACAGTTGAATAACAAATACTATAGCCAATATGTTTATTGATTACCTATGGTCACTTTAAAGGTATAAGTAAATCTCATTGCTGCAACTTCGGAGACATCAACCCCGCATCTACTTCTACTTATAATAACAGTGTTTAGAGTTGCTGTGTTTAGGTTTGAAGAATTTGATAATGAAGAGACTCTTGTACATACAAGACATTTCTACTTAATTCTGAAGATTAGCTAGGCATTGCAGACCGAATTGAAGTAGGACTCTTATTCTATATGGGGTTGATTAAAGCTGACCTTGGACGGTCAGTTAAATGACTTTCCTCTTTCCATAATATAAAAATCACAAAATCGCAAAAAGACTAATAAAATTTAAGTAGCTAAATTCTAATAGGCTTGTAGATAAGGTTTGTAGCTATAGGTTACATATAAGTGACGTGAGTCTACATTAAATTATCATCGAAATGCAGTCGGCAGACATACTACATTAGGACCCCAACGGTGGGACATTTTGCGGTTGACAAAGCGAGAGGGTGGTAGCGAGCTAAAGCATAATCCGATACGCGGCGGGCGGCACATTGTCCGGGAGATTACCTACTTATATAATTATATTTCACGTATGTGATTTTTGACTTATACCTATCTATTATTATTCATAACAATATATAAAAGTAACAAGCTTCTCTGTCAAGTAAATATGAATGTAATTTGCCAAGTTTGTTTGCATTATATCCATGTTTTAGAAATTAAAGAAACTAATTCTTAATTACATTACAATAATTTGTCTTTAGAAATATGTATCTCGATTTACTTTGTGTAATATCGTAGTGCGACTTTGTTGCGGATGGCGTGACAGGAATTCTTTAACCTTTTTTTGAAAACTAGCGGACTAAATTAGAATATATCTAGTCTAGCCTTAAATTAGGTAATTTTTCAGTGAGTAAATAAAAAATAATGATGTTACATTACATTAAACATTGTGCTTATATAATTCAATGATTCTTAGCTGAATTTAAATATATCTAATCAACTCACATGTCGATCACGTGAATTTTTATCCTTTACATATTTATCATGCAATGATAAGTGTGATTGCAAATTCAATTGTTCTATTTCTTTTACGTATTTAACTTCAAAATTGGAGAAGTGGTAAAACGTCATGTTGTTTCAGTGGAAGTATGTGTCGCCGACTGATTTACATGTGAGGCGATCGTTTTAATCCTGAGCAGTGGCAACGCGTAACAACTCAAGAAGAATCCCTGCTCTGTGATGGATTTGATTACAGATGTCTATGGACAATAGTCACCAAATATCATTAGATGAGCCGAGCCGCATGCTACTTTGCTACTTCAATCTCATATTTTTTTTTTTCCGTCTGCGCTACGAATACTTCTTTTTGCTTTAAACAATATGTTCACATTACACCCGCTTCCGCGTCAGCCTCGAGACGACACGCTTCGCCGCCTGAGAAAAATGTTTCTAACAGCGGAATAGTATCAATAGAAATTACAGTTGAACTCTGCAAGACGCCCCTTTTTCGAGTGTCAGGAGGTCATTCACAGTGATTGTTGAATGCCAGACCGTGCAGGAACTACAAATCTGTAAGTGTGTTAACACGTATATCATAATGTGAATTCCTTGGCTTTGTGTAAGTACTCAAGTAAGGCGTTTATTTAATTTAAAAAGTACCATGTTCAAAGTACTGGTGAAGGGGATTTGGTCTTCGAAATTGATGTTGTGGCTTCGAAAAGACTGACGCTTTATTTTTTAAACCATACTTATTAGTTATCAATTAATTATCGGTTTTTTAACTGTTCATGTTATAATAATAATAGCTAAAATCGTATACCTCGTGAGAATTCTCTATGATATTTTCAAATGATGATAAAATATACGTATTAGGGCAGCATTTACGACTAAACTATTAGTTAGGGGAGACTTTGAGAGGAACAATAACGGATTGACGGCGACGAAGATGAATAATTATTATGCTTACAGTACAAGTAGCAATAAACTGCGTTTAGGGAGTTAAGTGGCTACGCTTGGCACAGTCTGGCTCTATAAAACGTGTCATAGGGTACTATTTATAGGAACCCGGCTGTAAAGATCTAGTCTTTCAAATAGGTACACCTTTCTCCTAGCCTGCTTGTTCTCGTCCAAGGAGCGTTAATCTAAGTGCTAGTAAAATTGATTTATTTCTTTGTCGCAAAGACTTTACTTTGGTCTAAACAATTAAAGCCGTTTGTACACGTACATACTGTAAATAGGTAAATACCCACCAGATATATCAGTAGATATATTCCATTCTTTTCCTGTTTAATCCAGTGTAACTGATATATTTTATAATGCCTCTTATTTATTATCTTTTGTAAAGCATTGATATCTTTATCAACATCGGAAATTTATAGATGATTTAATGGAATAATGATATAGCATCTATACATTTCCAACATATAGGATATTTTTTTTCGGTTTTAATGAATACAATAACTATAAAATGAGTGTTTGGGTATCTACTAACAATTATAACTTAGTTTAAATATATTTTTATGTTTTATGTGGACGTTAAAGAATTGCACTTTGACGGAAATCTATAAGATTGTATAATCCGATGGATTTCCGATAAAGTGCTGCGACGAAATGAGCCGAATATAAGAACGATGTTCTCTACCCTTTTCCTGTTCGATCCAGTATAACCGTATAATTATTATCTATATCGGATTGATATCTTTATAGGTGAAATATTTTTATAGCATCTATAAATTTTCAACATATCGTATCAAATTCGTCGATTTCACGTGGAATAACCACGTTTTGTCTTAACAAATTTGAGTGCAATGAACAGCTATATCTTGCTTAAGATATCAAATACTTACTGGAAATGTGAGTAACATAAAGATATAGTAACATTATTATATTACAAGGAATGAAAATGATATTGATTATCTTCCTTTTCTTTTTGTAATTTAGGTATTTTTCTTTCGTTGACCTATTTTAATTAGCCGTGAAAATATAGTATTGTTCATATTTTTATAAAGTAATAATTTAGAATAGTATGTATCATTACCTAAAATATATAGTAAGATACGACATGTAATAGTACCAATGGCAACCTTACGATAAGCTGAAAACAACTTTTTGGCGACGTATTCATAGCTGGTGTGGCATGCTATGGACAAGTGCGAAACTTCCTCGAGTCACGTGAAGCGGCCTGCGATTGCGACATATGGTAGGCGCCGCAGCCAGACGTCTAGACGGTCCGTCGCAGGCCGCGGCGCGACACCTGAAGCATTGAAGGCTCTTCGGGACGGCCGAAATCCTCCCCCGCCACCGAGACGCGACGATTACACACCAGACGCACTTTCTACCTTATATCACTAATTACGCAAGTCTGCGGTACTCGACTTACTCTCAGTTAATAGCATTGCGACGGAACAGTGAAATGTTGGATGCATTTGACAAGATTTCCTTTCGTTATTAACGTAAATGCATGTCTGAAGAAGTCATTACAGACAAGTGTTCGTAAAAACTTGTTTGATAAAATTCTGTAGGTAAAGAATATAGACAGTCACTAAAATGATTTAATAAAGTCTGCAGCAAAAGCAGTTGGACAACTTTAACATTACATTTAGGTAGGTTACATTACGTCAATTCGAACAACATTCAAACTTGTGAAGGGTATATTGGAAGGGCATGATGAAATAACAATTTTGTGAATTGTGGTAATATTTTTGTGCTACCAATTTTTGCTCGTAGTTTCAAACGTCTTGTGGAAATATTTTATTACTACACTCAGTAATATGATGGCTTTAAACTGTTTGTAGTCTTTGTTACTTTGTAGATTGCGATATAATAGGAATTATGCTATCACACTATAATTCCAGGTGTTACAAGATGTGGTTTATGGCAGAAATTGCCCACATTTTCTTTGGAAATGATTCAACAGAATTATTAATGTATGTGTATTAATATATGTATTTTAGTATAGCTCTGATAAAAGAATTAAGCCGGTACGATAACTTAATTAAGTTAATAATTATACGATTAAAGCTGATGTCATTTGCATTCCGCCCATCCTTTTGCGTTTAGGCATCGTTCATCATAATATATGTATGAGCAGACAATACAAACATTGGGCTAGACAAAGTAAAGCTGTCTGCAAACGAGCCGTATCAAGCGATATCGTCGGCACACTGATAACACGGTATTGATATAAGATAATGCTATCGGTTCAAATATCTCGTATGAACGAACATTGGACTTAGGTATGTTAAGTCCAGTGTTGCCAACTCCGGGATCGTCCCGCTAAATTTAGGGGGGAAAATATTAAGTATTAAGGTTAATAATTTTTGGAGTCTTTAGGAGTATGCATAGTACACTTAATCGGAGAAATATAAAGTCAACTTCTTTTTTCGTCGCCATATTGCAGAGGCACAAGAACCTTATTTTATTTTGTGAGAAATTGTAGATTTCGGCGACCTTTTTTGCCGTCAAATTGCTAGTAAATCCTTTTGGTAATTTTACAGTAGATTCGTCTAGATATTTTAGGCAAAAGAAATTGAAATAGTTGGCAACACTGGTTAAATCTACCGTCACGAGATATAGAACCCAGACGGGAAGTAATATGACTAAATACGAGCATTCTTGTAATTTGTGCTGATTCATTCGTGGCATTAATTTCTATATGCACGTCTGTCTATAATTTCGAAATAAGTACCTAACTGCAGTTGCCTTAGCTCTTGCATACTTGAGTATAAGTACCAAAACTTAAAAACTGTTTATATTTAATAGATTAAATGAGAAAAGATTTTACAAATTAAGGTTTTTTAAAATTCCGGACGCAAAATTGGAGATATTTGTGAGTTTAAAGGTTTAAAAAGACGCTTTGTAGGTACATTCATAGTCTCACAGTAGGATATTTTCCTATGTCTTGCCATGGACACACAGACGTATATACAAACCCAGAATAGACATCAAAATTCATCATTTAGATATCTGTCTAGCCGGGACTGTCGAACCCGGACCCCCTGCGGGTCAGACCGGTAACACACTCCGCCACTCGGATCGTCAAAATTTGTTGGTTGAACCATATTTCAAAGAATATGATTTTATTATAATTTTTACTTCTTACATTACGTTTTGTTAATACATACATCATCATAAGAAGAAAAAGGAATATGATCTTTTTTCAAATATCACAGGTAAACTAGATAGATAAACAAAAATCAATGTATATTAGTTTTGCCATTGCTTAAAATCTGTTCATGATATATAAGAAGATATAGCATCTTCATAGCCCCTCTCCTGGTTATCTCTTAGTCGTTCCTTGAAACATCCACTGGAATAGAGGGAGTACTATTTACGATCGATATCAGGTGCCATAGGCTTCGCTTATTTATTACTTAATTAACTCAGCAGGGTAAATATCCTTAAATAAGAAACATGTGCATTGAATAACAAAATATTAATTTCAATAAAGTACGGCGACTGTTTACCTTGCCATCATATAGTAGAGCTGCAAGAATGCAGTAGCATTATAAAATAAATAAAAGGTAAGTAAGCTTATCATACATTGTTTTGGAATTCGTGTAAAATGTCAAGACATTTGACCTCTAGAGGATTTATAGGACAAGCGGGAAACCAGCTCTCTAACTGCTCTTTCAGATCTCAAAGATTAAGTGCATCATTATTTTTAACCTACATATTTATACCAATGGTAGAAACCGTTGATTTATTACAAAAAGCTTATTCTAGCGAATTTTTATTAATACATACTTCTTTTGAGGTAGTTAACGTTTTTTTTTGTAGTTTTGTAGTATAGTACCTATTAAATACCTATGTGAAAGTCCTATATTCGGTTAACTTGCGATTTTACCAAATACACACAAAAAATAAAGAAAATATAAGAAAGAAATATATGTATGAATTTATCACTAGTCGTGACTAAAAGAGTACATAAAACGATATTTACGATTTTCATACATAAAGCGTTTAGAATTTCAGCGGTCATTCCGTCGACATTCAAGTTGACCGTTACCTGTTGCGTGGTTGTCATAACATACAATTCCTAGGCATTTCTGACAATGTCTGTGATATCGGTTCTGCGTATTGGGCGAGACAGGTGAGTACGTAACACGTCGGGTGCAGCGGGCGAACGTGCGAGACGCGCCCGACGCTCGCTGACTCACGTCTGTCAGCTCTGTCTGCTGCCATTGTTTGGCGCTGCTAGCGACGGCCGCGCCGCCAAATACCTATACGTACACTAGTCACTAAGCCGAGTCTAACCGAGACACGAACTAGGCCCGCGCCCTCGCGCCGACCTTGTCTCGACACGGATTTATTCATGCGTCACCGAGCGACACCGCCGCGGATTCCACAATATTCCGACTTACTAGCGAGTTATAGATGACATGTCAGATGCGTTGTAAAATTCCCGAAGCTTGTAACGATACAGACGAACCGCTTTTTTATCTATTCGATGATAAACTTTGATTATTTTACAAGTAGGTATTTGATTAAACCGTTTTATACAACCTCATAAACTTTTACGTACCTTGCAGTAATTTATTGACTTAATTACATTGTAAAGCGTAGCTCGTATACCAAATTCATTTGCCATTCAACATTTCAGACTAGACCTATAAACTTGCTTAATGGAGCAAGAGCTGTGGAATGGGGTCAATTGCTGTTCGCACAATGTGTGTTAGTAATCGAAACGCTACCACAAACTTATTGTAAGTGCTATACCTGCATACTATGATGGACTTTGGTATTTTATGTTAGTGTATTAATGGCTGTAATTGCCATATAAGATGTTTGAAATTTAACAATGAAAATATCAATTTAATTCGCTTATTACTTTAACGATGTTGAAGCAGAAACGCGTTTTAAAATTAAAGGCAATTTACCATTTTTAACTTATTCTAGAAAGAGTAAAACTGCATTAAAATTTCTGTAGGTACCCACTTAAAATTACTACAAAACTGCCTCTAAATTACATTACTTTTTGACCTTCCTATTAAGCTTCTCTTACTTAAAGGTGATTTAAGGTTCATTGCTGACTTTTCTCTGAAGTGGAGACCCCTCGTATAAATGTAGGTAGTGTAGGTACTGTACCTTTAAAACCAAGGGAAGCAGGTTAAGAATAACACATTTTATGTGACATTGTTGAATGGTCGTTTTAATGACTAACAATTTTCTTGGAGTTCCCATTCGAACACGTACCTATTTTATTTTAATTAAAAAGGATCAAGACCCTAATTTCTTTACGTTCATTTCTAGCCCTCTATATTAAAGTTTACGAAACATCATGTCTATTTATAGACACACGATAGAGACATGTAAACATGTTTTTGTAGATACAAATAAACATACCAGGTTAAAAGGATCTAGTCATCTACGGAACAAACAAATTTAATTCAACTGACACAATCATTTCAGTATTGTTTCCATTCATTCAAGTGTTATGCAGTTTTATTCCCAGAAAGAGGATTATTGTAAGGCTAGTGTAAAGCAGCGAGCACAAAGAGATCGCTGTACGACTTATAATGGTCGTACGGTGCGAAGTTGGCAGAGGTCTCGCCGTCGGCCGCGGCGCCGGAGGCTCGACGGGAAGGCCGCCCAAACTCCGCCCTTCCGCCGCATACACCGTTGCGTAATACCTAAACGTGTATTATAGTACACGGACAATGAATGGTTTTATTCATCACTACAATTTAATATGTACAATTATCTGTAATATTTAGTATGTTACACTTTGCAATTTTATATAGAATTATGTTGACTTTATCGACTGTTTTAAGTTGTGTTTGTTTTTACTTTAAATGTTAGGTATTTATTCCTTTATTTTTGTTAATAGGATTGACATAACAAGTGAACATGTAGTTCATCTGATGGCAAGTGATTTCTGTCGTCTGCTGCCGATATATACCTGTGATCAACTCGTATTGTCAACACAATATCGTTATGGTGTTAGGTTGTATGAGCAACAGTCACAGCTACTTTCCCACTCTTAAGGATTAAGATTAGGTAGGTAGTGTAGGTACATAATAATGTTAGTTAATATGCACATCTTTTTGCAAAAACGCAAAAACGCAGGTTTGGCGTTGGAACCTCCCGGTATAATTTCTTTCTACTTCTATATAATTTTTATCCATTCTGAATAAGGCGTTATTTTCGGATGACTTTCAGCTACACTATTTAATCAGTGTAGGTACTTGTTAAATAAATTACTTAGCTAGTAAATAAATTATCAAAGCAGCTGAGCACAAACGCTTTCAAATGAAATATATAATGTGGCTCTCACGGCGCAAAGAGGCTGGCAGACGTCTAGCCGTTCGTCGCGCCGCCTGAAGGCTCTTTAGGAAGGCCCAAATACCGCTCTAATACCGAATAGTGTAGACACTCGACCAAAGTTTCTCAAAGCGCGCGATAACGCTGCATTGTGGGCGCTGCAGGCCCACAGGCGGCTTGGCCTTAAATATCAGGGGGTCAAATGTACAAATACAGGGATTGTTTTTCCAGTACGAATTTCACAGACGAAATATTTTTAACGCGATAACGCTTTATAAATCGATGAAGGTGTAGCCCTTAGATGAAGGTGTAGGTCATTAGAAAATATCAATGTTAAGTAGATTGTTTTTTTGTCTTATGAAGTTATCACGTAAAACTATCTTTAGGGGGCGTTAAATAAGTAATATAATTTATCAGGCATTTCAAATGTGGGCTACACCCATTAAGTTTGAGAACCTTTGCTCTAGACGACACTGCTATTGCGCAATGACTAACCACTGGATGGTAGGTATTGATAACAGGTATAATAGTGAAGGGTAAATGTGTAATGAATGGCTACTTTTAACGGATCAAAAACCATTTACAATTAATTCGTCTATTGTGATACTTGAAGATGTTTTTTGAAGAAATCAGTGAATAATAATAAGTGTACTTGTTAACTTTGCAAACTGTAATTTGCAAACTTCTCTTCTCCTTTTCAAACTGAATCGTATGTGCCCCAAGCTTTAGAGGTTTGCTGGTAGTATAAACCTTTGAAGAGTAGTTGTAATATCCATCCACCTCTTGGCTTGATTATTAGATGAGCTTGGAAATGCCAAATAATTGTATTGTTTGTCAGTTTGTTTAACGATTTTCCAATAACATATCATCGAATGAGTACGCGATTGTACGCAAAAATAATATACCTATGTATAGAACATTACAACATAGAGAGGAAAAGTTAACTCTTACTTTCTATATTATACTATCACTTACTAAGCACCTGCACATTATACATACATTATTATAAATAAATGTCAAATACTATTATCTCTTTATACAAATGTATATTGATGGGAAGGTATTTTTATTCTAAATGTCATGATTCAAAAACTATCGCTATTCACAATAATTTATCATGTCTATCCAATAGAGTTATAAATATTCTTAGATACCTCTAATGTTACGTTGAATATGATATTTATTTTATTATACACAAGATTTTCTGTGCGACATTTCTTGCTTGAAATCTCATGTCCTGTTTTTGTAGGTATCTACATGTAAAACATTCATTTTGGGTATTCTTAAGGGAGAATTAAGCATCTACTCTTTTGTAGCGTTCTTTTTCCTGGTGAAAGTCTGGTGGTGGTCTAAGATAAATACATAGAGATTTAAAAAAATAAGCATTTATTGTTTATTATCGAACAATAGGTTAAAAATTGGACCGTTATGCACTGGTATACCGGCACAATCATGTAGAGTCCAAAGTTTCGCTTATGTCTATTTTACCGGTATCTATACAAATAAATAAAATTGAAGTGTCTGTTTGTTATTTCAAAATAACATTTTTTAATCAATGCATATGAAATTATACACGATACCTATAACGAAAATGCAATTAAAAATTTTTTTGTCTGTCTGTCTGTCTGTTTGGCTGAGCTAATCT